>JAHWFP010253673.1:274-27010 GCA_023313725.1 Lithobius niger
CTTAACGTTTTCTTGTTGAAAAAACGACGTGAATAACGTTGATATTTTGCCTAATCAAGACACACGCTATTGTGTCGCCCGCCAAGATAAATGATAACACCCAGATAATATGCATATATGAGCATGGCGACCACTAGGCATGTTGTGTCTTTAATGCAAAGGTAGTATGGCTGATTTCAGCCATCTGATAATAAATAACTATGCAACAGAAAAGGCTGAAACTTGTATAATCGGGAAACTTTGGTCGCCTGACAACATAAAAGTCACTATTAAGGACATAGCTACATAACTACTAACTACTAACTAGTAACGCTTATTTTGT
Source organism: Lithobius niger (assembly GCA_023313725.1). NCBI lineage: Eukaryota > Metazoa > Arthropoda > Chilopoda > Lithobiomorpha > Lithobiidae > Lithobius > Lithobius niger. The sequence continues at coordinate 597 of JAHWFP010253673.1, forward strand.
TATCACGAAAATAAATTCTTCCATGCGGTAAATAAGGCTGGTTCGTAGCTCATTTTATAGGTATTGCTCTGGAGATGTGCCCTTTTCATATGGACCTTTCTAAAAGGTCAAGTGGTTCAAGGCTTAGGGAGCTCCAAAGGTCCAAATTGATTGTTTTAAACATTGTTTTATGCAACAATGCCAAACTAACAATTAAAGAAATCATGCGTTTGCAAGAAGATACTGCAATCATATCAAAAACCAACACTGGTAAAAAGGGCCAAGTTTCGAATGGTTTGGACCTTCAAAGGAGTGCTATCAACAGTAGTGGGGATTTGCGATATGAGGACAGACACCCCCCTCCACCCCTCCCCTTTCGTTCAGAAAAGTTGCATGAGTCGAGCATAGCAGTAAATCCTCAAGTAAACCTACCCCCGTTTCAGAAGGAAACCTACCCCCACTCAAGTAAACCTACCCTCACCCAAGTAAATCTACCCCCACTCAAGTAAACCTACCCTCACTCAAGTAAATCTCCCACTCAAGGACCCCCACTCAAGTAAACCTACCTCACTCAAGTAAATCTCCTCCCATTCAAATTATTATACCACACCCCAGTGGCGATATGAGGACACACCCCTCTAAGATGGCGGCGCCCATCTGGATGAAAGTGCTTTTTGACGTCATCCAAGATGGCGGAAGTGACGTCATGGCGGTTCCCATGAAAGTGCGGACATTTTCCAAGATGCCCACTTTTTTTAATTTCGTCAATCTGGAGGAGGAGTGCTTTTTGTTATCTTTTTGCATGCTGGAAGTGCGGCCATAGCCAAGATGGGTCACCGGGTCGAGGTCAAAGTAGGTCGAGGTCACCCATGGGAAAGTGCCTTTTGCTACCAAAATTTATCCTTTTGCTACCTAGATGGCCCTTTTTGCTACCTAAAAATGTCCTTTTGCTACATGAGTCCTTTAGCTGCTTAAATGCCTCCAAGCGGGATGGTCACGTGACGTCATCCAAAGGGGTAGTTCTAAAGCTTTTGGGGCGTTAGCATTGTAAGAACTCTAAAAAGCTTTAAAAGCGAAAAAATCACGAATTAGCAGCATTTTGGGGGTTCCCAAAACTGGACGGGGTCCTGCGAATGCTCTGTGAGCTTTCACATTGTGATTATTTTAAAAAGCTCTCGAGTGCTTCAAGCTGTAAAAATGACGAATTAGCAACATTTTGAGGGTTCCCAAAACTGGAGGGGTCATGCAGATGCTGTTTGAGCTTTCACATTTTTTTTCTACTTTCCGCCTTTTAAATGAGACAAATCATGGATTCTTGTTCAGTTATTCTCTCCGGCAAAGACTCTGATTTGAGAATTAATCTAACCACTCCCATTCATTTGGAAAAAAAAAATTACGAATTGGCTCTGCTTAATTTGGACACGTACAACAGCATTCATAACATCACCTCAAAAAATAACGAAATTCAATACACGACCGATGCTGGGGCTTCCTGGCAGAAAGTGTTAGTCACCCCTGGGGCTAACGAAATCGAGGATTGTAATAAATTTATCAAGTCGGCGATAGATTCGAATGGGCACAGCAAGGACGCCATTACGATTTTCCCAAATCTAAACACTTTAAGAACCAACTTGATAATTACTGATTAAAACTACGGCTTGTCCTTTTCCGGCAATAAGAGTTTGGCTCCAGTTCTGGGTTTTGACTTAGGCAACTACGTGAGAAGTCGAGAAAGTCGAAATACCGTCGACATTATGAGCATCAACACAATTTTCGTACACGTGGATATCATCAACAATTCGTATCTAAACAACGACACTCAGCCCACTTTATATTCCTTTTATCCCAATTCACCACCCGGTTTCAAAATCATAAGAGTCCCCGCATAATTTAATTTACCTCCCGGTTACTACAAAATTAATCAGAAATATAAGAGTTTGGCTCACTTCACAGACCAACGAGCCGTTGGATTTAAATGGAGAGGCGCTTATGGTGCATCTTCATTTGAGATCTACATAAAAAAAAAGGATAAAAATGCTCGTGTTTGGAAAAAAAGGCAAAGGACTCTTTCTTAATTTTAACTCTATTATTAAAAATACAAAAGGTTTGATGCCAAGAAATAAAGCTTTCATCAAATTTATAACAACTCCCAAAAAATGAGCGTAGTAGAAGATTACTTAAAAATCAACGAACCATTGGTGTATGATTCATCGGTCGAGTCTTACACTTACCATGAATACAATCCTATTGTTAGCACCAATCTCAACAACGTAAATTCGGAAATCCGAATTCATGTTGAAAGCCAAGATTTATTTCTGCACGTTGCCAACAGTTACCTCCTGATTAAAGGGAAGTTACTGAAGGACGATGACTCAGCTTACACAGATGCTGACGTAACTAGTCTTATTAATAATGCTCCCATATTCCTGTTTTCTAACATCAAATACCATCTTGGTGATAAACAAGTCGACGAGTTAAATTATCCGGGGTTCGGTACTCTGATGAAGGGACTGCTCACTTACGGCTCGGTGGAGCAACCATCTCTGCTTGGCCAGTGCTGGGCACTGGATAGCCCGGCTTCAGTCGCTGCCGAACTAACAGACAACTTGGGATACAAACAGCGGCAAGCGTCCATCATCGTTGAAACAACTCCCAAGGGAAGCTTTACATTTGCCATCCTTCTGAAACACGTCATGGGATTTTTTGAAAATTATGATAAGCTAATCTACGGAACTAAGCACGTGCTCACACTCATGCGAGCAAGTGACACTAACGACATCTTCAAAGCAGCGGCAGCGGCCAATGGCAAAGTCGTTCTAAATAGCATCAGCTAGCTCGTTCCACATGTCACGGCCTCGGACAAGCAGAAACTTAAACTCTACAATCTCATCGACCACGGAGCGACCGTGGATTTAGGATTTAGGCACTGGCATTACGATAGCTGCATGCTCCCTCAAAATACCAGCTTCACTTGGCGCGTGCTGACTACTTCAGCTGTTGAAAAACTTAGGTGGATAGTTTTAGCTTTTCAAACAAACAGGCAGGACTCTTTAGTCAAAAACCCTGGTGTGTTTGATCACTGCAGTCTGCAAGTCTGCACGTGACTCTAAATTCCGAAAGATATCCGTTTCTCGATTTAAATACCAATTTTGCCACTGGAGAGTACGTAGGTCTGTACAGAATGGCGCAGCAATTTAGGGAGCTTTGCTACGATGCCAACGACTTGAGTTTTGACTTGCTTCAGTTCAAGAAAGCCTATCCTGTCGTGGTGTTGGATTGCTCCAAACAGTCCGAGAGGCTTCAATCGGGAATCGTGGATGTACAAGTCAAACTGAAGTTTAGAGCAGCCGTGCCAGCTAAAAATATCTGTCACGCTCTGCTCATTGGTGACAGGAAAATGAATCTAAATTTGGATAGAGGCAAAGTCGAAGTTGTTTACTAAATAATATTAATAATAATAAAAAAGATATGGCGCTCAAAACCAAATCGCGAAAAAAGAAAGGCGGCTTTTTGCCGTTGGCATTGGCTAGGACCGATTTTAGACGGGATTGGGGGGGGGGGTTGGCGGGTGGGACAGCTGGGGTGGTATCTGCCGTATGAAAAGCACAAAACGATGTAAAAATTCTGGCTGAACTCGTGCGACATAACAAGCAAGTGGAAGGTTCTGGCTCGAAGAAAAAAAAAATTAAGCAAAAAAAGAAGCAAAAAAAATTGCCCCGTGGCAGAGGTCTTTACTTAAGACCACCCAAGGTTTAATCAACTTTAATAAACCTTTAACAAACTTTGATTTAAATGGATTGGCTAGAGTAATGAAAATTCCAAAATTCAGAGGTATTTTTAGGCACGCTTCCCTTAAAATTTTGGCCTACTGGTGAAAATGGAATCATAAACTTGGAAGATTTCCAAGATGGAGACGGAAGTCATTGGGTCGCCTATTCCACTGTTTCGGGAGAACCTTGTTATTTCGATAGTTTTGGCAACATGGGTCTTCCCCGGTCTGTGGTAAACTACTTGGGACCGGAAATAAAATACAATTACGAACGCGTACAAAACTTTGACCAGAAAGGAAGGCACTTATTTTTCCTAAGTGCCTTCTCTAAGGCTCGTAATTACGAAGCTGTTTTAGATAGGATGAGACGAGTTATCTATTGAAACGTTACGTGCAAATCTAACTGGAAATAAACGTCTTCTGGGTGAAACTTTTCGAATGCCTCTACCGTGATGAGCAAATTTTTTTCTATTACTTGAGGATTTTCGAAAACGGTAACTGTCGAATGTTCTCCCTTTACTTTCATAATGTAAAGGGCTCTCATACCTATTTAACATTTAGCAATTAGTGCAACGCTCAGATCGCTGCAGTATAAAATTGCTTTATGAATTAATCCTGGACTCGTACACAAGAAGCTCGAGAGAGGACCGGAATTAACGAACCAATCGCTCTTTTTTTCCAAAGGGCTTTTCATGCTGAAAGTGATCAGCATGAAACTGTTTTCATGCACAAATTTCTTCGTAGCCGCATCACTCGGTAAAGTAGGTTCGCTTGGATTTCTAATCGGTTTGTTCGTGGTATTCTTTTTGCTCATCTTGAAACAAACAATTGCTGTCGACAAATACCTTAGTAACAGCATCGTTCGGTAAAGTAGGTTTGCTTAAATTTCTAATCGGCTTGTGCGTCGCGTTGAAGTATACTTTTTGGTCGTCTTGTAATAAACAATTCCTATCGATGTACACTTTTGAAGCCACGTCAGCAGTGTGCCGGGGGAAACCTATGTCCTTAATTTGCTTCTTCCTCGTGTAGAAATTCCCGTCAACATCATCTACGTGCAACGTAGTTTTCTCCATGGTAGGAGCCAACTCTTCGGAGAGAAGAGTAATGGCAGGAGGCAAGTCGGTTTTAAGTTTCTGAACATCCGTTGGAGAGTACCGATCTGAGAATAATTTACCGCATCTTCAGGTTTGATAGCAGCTCCTACTTTAGTTACACGCTTGCTTTGCATGTCATAGTGGTTAAAATGTATCCTAGTCCCGGCTGTCCTCTCGGACTGACTCCAATAACTTCATCCTCCCTCATCCTTTTCAATGCTTGTCCAAACTTATTAACTGATATCCTTTTTCTAAATGTACCGATGAGGCTTATTTTTAAAATTTCTCGTATATAATAAAAGGAAGAACCCCAAAATAAATAATTAACCTCAAAATGTCTCAACCATCCTGGCAAACGAATCATTACAATCTCTTGCAAAAAAACTTGCTGAAAGTTAAGAATGACAAAGGCAGAAAGATTAACAATGGTGTAAAGTTTTCCTTGTCTCCTTCCATTCAGTTTCCAGATTTAAAGGGTCCGGGGACTCCCGTTTTGGACGAAAAATCAAAATATAAAGGCTGGTTTCACCCAGCAACCCGGAAACTCAAAAACTTTTAAAAAATGTAAAACAGTACATCTATAAAAAACTAGAGATTGAGTTTGATGAGCAAAAACCTGTGTTCTTGACTACGTTCAATTATCCCAATTCTATGCACGCGGCTTACCCCTGTTACCCCTCTTGTGAAAAGGTGAATGAAGGAGACAAACCACTCTGTCTTAGAAATTGGGTGTACGAGAACATTCCCAAACCAGAGGGAAACTTAACAAAAATGTTATTGACAAACCCTGGTTTAACTTGCCATCTTACAACATTTAAACTTGATGGAAGTCACCAGGAAAATTACCGCAGTATATGTCACTGATGATTCTCCTAGCAACATGAAATTATGATGCAACATAGACTATGTAGTAGCTCATTCAGATGTTTCCAACGACAAATTTACGGATGAAGACTTGGTATACCTTGGACGGATGAAAGTTTGGTATCTCTGTAAACATTACAAATTGTGTAAATAAAAAAAAAGCTATGAATAATTAAAAACTATGACTTTTTCGTACCTAAGAAAGAACCTAAAAATCATCTTTCTACCTTCAAATATCAGATGTCTAATCATAGGACCCGCAAATTGCGGAAAAACTAACTTACTGTTTAATTTCATCTGTAACGAAAGATGGCTCGACTACGACTGGTTATTTATTTACAGTAAAACTTAATGTCAGTCAAACTACAAAGCTTTGCAGTCTATATTTGGTGAAATTGAGGAAAAAATAGAACGGCATGTCGCTTTTTTTCATGATTCTCAAATTGATTTAATTCCACCCGAAGAACTGGACCCAAATTATCGAAACCTGATTGTTTTTGATGATTGCCTTTTGGACAAGCAAAAAAACATCGAACGTTACTTCGCTCATAAGCGCGTCATTCAAATGCCAATGTTTTTCATTGTAGTCAGTCCTACACAAGAATTCCTAAACAAGTGGTTAGAAACAATGCAAATTTAATAATTCTTTTTCCGGTGGATGAGTTAAGTTTGAAACACGTTTACGAAAATCACATTGCCCCTGACATGGAATTTTCAAGCTTTAAAACGTTGTGTCAAAATTGTTGGAAAAAGCCTTATGGGTTTTTATCGATCAACAAAACATTAAACGAGGGCAGATATAAACGTCCATTTTTGCCTATTAAACAAAAGAATGGAGATAAAATGAGAAATCGCAAAACTCAAAAGTTTTTAAATCACCGTTCGGGAGACAGAGAACAAGAAGAATCGCTACAAAAATTTTTTAAACCGGTAGTAAGCACCCTGAAACTGAGACTGGTCCTCGGTGCAGCCACACAAACTACGCCGATTGAAAACTTTAGCCATGCAAACTAAACCGATTAAAAACACTCTAGCCACGCAAACTACACCGATTAAAATTTACTAAGAAGGTAGTGATGAAGAAGAAAGTTACGAAGATGACTACGAATCACTGGTTCTCTCACCCTTCCCTGCACCTAGTCAGAAAATATCTCTCGATTACAGCCTCGGCCAATATTCAAGTCCGGCTGTAACTCCTATAATGCGAATTCCACCGCACTCCAAAACTGAATACGCGACAACGAGCACTGGTCCAAAACTCACCCCTACATATTCCGCAGTGCAAGCTGGATACATTTCTACCCCACCTGAGCTTCCTAATATCACAACACTAAGGTCCCTCGATAGTTTGTTACCTGGTCAAAATATTGGAGACACTGCTAAATATTTCTTGATAAAATTTTTCGAAAATTCCCAAGACACTGACCCAGTATTCGGGTTACAGTATGAAAGAAAAAAGGTGAGCTGACCTTCGGTAATAAAGTCGTTAAAATCTTTGTGAATGATGTAGTGGTCGAGGGGGAGCAATACGTGGGAAGACTCGGGCTTTGGAATTTGCTAGTGTTCAAAAATTTGAACGAAACTACCCTCGCGCCGGAAGTTAAAGCAGCTTACGTGGCGATGTTAAAAAATACTAACGCTATTTATCAGAACAACGACCCAAAAACTAATAAACCCAAATCTAATCGTAGCACCAAATACAGGACTGTTCGCTCCGATTTGGGAAGACATGAAGAAAACGGGGACGGGTATGGTTAAAAAAGCGGGTAGTAGAGTTGATTATAAATATTATGATAATCTTAATGATTTGATTAAACAACTGAGACTTTTGTACAACTCTAGTTTAGCCGGTCATGATGGGAATAGAAACGAGATGGTCGAAATTTTATCAGAAATGCGGCAAAGACAAATCATAACTGCTCTGGAAAAAAGGGTAGCTTATCAAAACTTAGGTTTAGGTTTAAAAAATCATATATAAAACAAAGAACCATGGAATCAAAAAATATCAAGATGAGGTACTGCGTCAAATGTAAATGTCGAACTTCTGACGGGCCTGCCGTCCGTTATTATCACCGCAAAAAGTAACAGGCTGATGTAAGCTGTATTTTGCGAGGTGTGCGGGACGAAAAGAGCTTCCTTTATCAATTCTGGGAAAGGAATCGTAAACAAACTCATAGATACGTTACCTCTAGAAATGCATTAGCCGGGCTACCAACACTGCGGTCCGGGAACTAAACTTAAAAAAGATTGGCTTGAGGAGACCTGGGAATTAATAAACTAGACGAAACGTGCAAAGAACACGATATCGCTTACTCCGAGAGCTCGAACTTGAAAGATCGGCACGCTGCCGATGAAGTTCTGATTGCTAAAGCTTAAAGAGTGAGATATGATCCTTCTCTGGCGTGGAGGGAAAAGCTAGCCGTGTCGATCGTTAAGAAAATCATGAAAACAAAACTTAAGTTTGGAATGGGAAATAAAAAAAATGGATCAACTCGTAAAAGAACTTCACAAACCAACCCAAAAAAATTTTCTAAGACGGAAAGTGAATGTACTGAGCCTGAACGATCTATGGCAGGCTGACTTGATCGAAATGATGCCTTACGCTAACCTAAATAAAGGATTTAACTACTTACTGACTTGCATTAATGTCATGTCCAAGTTCGCTTGGGCCATTCCCATTAAATCTAAATCTGGCGTAGACGTTACCGACGCTTTCAAGAAAATACTCGCAGGAGCGACACCCCCTAAAAATTTACAAGTCGATTTAGGTAGTGAGCTCTACAACAGACTTCAAAGCCCTACTTAGGCGTCATAACATCAATATATACTCTATGTACTCTGAGAAGAAGGCGAGCATGGTAGAACGTTTCAACAGAACCCTGAAAACTCGAATGTGGAAAAGCTTGACTAGGCAGGATACTTACGAGTGGATGCACATTATCGACGAGTTAGTTTCCAATTACAATGACGCGGTTCATTCTTCCATAAAACTTAAACCGAGGTAAGTTACCAAACATCACGAACCGTTGTTGAGACGAACTAGTACTAAACGGTTGTTGAACAAACCTAAATTCGCCGTAGGAAATAAAGTCAGGATCTCTAAAGTTAAGAAAATTTTCGATACGTGGTATTTGCAAAATTTTACTAATGAAGTTTTCACGATCCGTAAAGTGCAAAAAACTCAACCGGTTACTTATCTTCTAAAAGACGAGTCAGGTGAACCGGTGTTCGGAGGTTTTTACGAACCGGAACTTCAAATAACTCTAGTTCCCGAATTGTTTTTAGTAGAACAAGTACTTCGTAAGAAGAAAAGAAAAGATGGGAAAATGCTTTACTTCGTTAAATGGAAGGGCTATGACTCCAAGTACAACAGCTGGACAGACATTAGCAATCTTAAATAAATATGTCCTTCCTTTTTTTTTCCGTGTAAAAATATTTCGATGCAATAAACATTTAAAAAAAATTATTTTCTTTCCTTCACATGTGTATACTGCGCTAGCATTTTCCCATCACAAACCGAGCTGTGGGAACATCTACGGTTCCATCACCCATTTGATGCGGAAGAATGCACTTGCTTCCACGACAAGCTACCTGACTTTCTCAAGAGTCAGTCACCCCCATCTCGAGATGAAGGATTGGGTCACTGGCAATACAAGATACCCCTAGTGGGAGAATGTGTCATAGGTGATCTGTTTCAATTCCTGATATCTTACGTGTGGCACTGCAAGCGATGCTAGAAGTTTGTTTACACCAGCTTGTAAACTGCAAAGCCCAGATCAGCTTGGGCATAGAGTTTGCTAGGTACGGAGCATTCATTCAAGCGGGATTCTGGTCGAGATATTCTGAACACTCAATCCCAACGACATTCCCGCTCTGCTGGATGAGGCCTTTGAAAAAATCCAAGAATCCATAGATGCTTTCGCCGAGCGGGGCAGCGGCTGTGTTATATCTCGCATCCATAACCTATTAATCAGAGTGTCGAGGTATAAGCCGCTGCGAGCATCGTCATACATCACTCTTCCAAAAGCGCTCGCTGGCAAGAAGAATGCGATAGTGAACGTCCAAAATTTAAACGATCACAAATGCTTTCTGTATTCCTTACTGGCCGCGGGTTTGCAGTTAGACACCGTCAACCCTGGGGTAGATTACCACGAGTTAGAGAATATGCTCGATACTACCACGCTATCCTACCCTACTAACATTGCCGAAATCGACAAGTTTGAAAAGGCAAACAATTTATCGATCAACATCATCGGTTATAGCCACGAAGAGGAGTTACACCCGCTTCGCATCTCTAAAAACTTGAACGGACTTCCGGTTGACCTTCTCTATCTGTATGACGATGACGACGATGATTCAGAAACCTTAAACACTCATTACTGCGCCATTACTAATACAGCTGCTTTTCTACGTTATCGAGGTTTGGGCTCCCATGCCAAATTCTATTGTAGGAACTGTTTCGCCGGTTTCGGAGGAGAATGGGTGCTCTGGCCCATAAGAAAGAATGCATCAAAATTAACCCCGTTCAAGCTCTTAGATTCAAGAAGCTAGGAGAAAACTCTCTCGCATTCAAGCACTTTAGCCGTCAAAATCCCTTCCCCCCACATCATATACGCCGATTTTGAGTGCCTCCTTCGCCCCGTCCAGACCGCTCAACCGGATGCTTCGACTAGTTCAACCACCGAAATCCATCAACACCTTCCTTGCAGTTTTGGCTACGTCTTGGTGGGACACGACGGGAAGTTTACACGTCACAAGTACCACTTGGGAGAAGACGCGGGCGACATATTTTATAAATGTATGGAAGAAGAAGCTCGATATTAGGCGACCCTGCTGAAAAATGCAAAACCCCTCTACCTCACCCCGTCTGAAGAAACTGATTTCAAGAATGCCCCCGTTTGTCATTATTGTGGGAAAGCCTTCAAAAAGTGCTACCAGAAAGAAAATATTGACGGGGAAATACTGCTCGACGACAATAAGGTGAGGGATCATTGCCACATAAGCGGGAAATACAGAGTAGCTGCTCATCCAAACTAAAACCTAACCGCTCGAGAAAGAAATACCATTCCCGTCGTGTTCCATGGCCTGGAAGGGTACGACATGCACCTTCTAGTACCCGCAGTCCACAAGTTTCCGGAAAAAGTAGATGTTATTGCTCGCAACACCGAGAGGTTTCAGACCATAACAATTAAGGATGACGTCAGCAATATAAACCTTCGTTTTATAGATAGCGTCAACTTCTTAAACGCTTCTCTGGATACTCTAGTAAAGAACAGCAGGAACGACAATAGCGGCTTCCCCATCCTCAAGGCGGCATTAAACTCTGGATTCAAATCTGCATGGTTTACAGAGGAAACCACCCGGGAAAGGGCGCTGAACCTTTTAGCGCAGAAGGGCATTTACCCGTACGAATACATAAGCGACATTCGGGATGTTGGCGGGAGACGAGTACGTGCGGGCGCTTAACCTCTGGCTAAGAATGAAATCGAAGGTATTCCGAACTTACCACGAGATATACCAAATGACTGACGTTTTCCTGCTCGCCGACGTCTTTGAAGATTTCCGGAAATTGTGCCTCGAAAACAACAACCTGGACCCATGATATTATATCTCCACCCCAGGGTTCAGTTGGGCAGCTCTCCTTAGGATGCAGGAGCCCGATTTGGAGCTATTCACGCATGCCGGGAAGCACAATCTTATATCTTCTGGCACCAGAGGAGGAGTTTCGTTCGTTGCAAAGAGGCAATCGAAAGCCAATAACAAGTACCTTCCTCTTTACGTCCCTAGCAAACCCTTCCTATACATAAAGAACTGGGATATGAACAACCTCTACGGTTTGGCCATGTGCGCTTATCTCCCCTATGACAAGTTCCGCTACCTAACCAGGGAGGAGATCAGAACTTTGGACGTAGACACTGTACCGGACGATGCCGACGTGGGGTATATACTTGAAGTCGATCTCGAGCACCCCAAAGAGTTGCACGACGTGCACAATGATTATCCACTAGCTCCAGAGAAGATCGATATTGGAAATGAGCTGATTTCCCATTTTACTCTGAATCTGGCGGAAGATTTGAACCACAAGATCAAGTCCTCTTCCAACACCAAACTCGTCCCGAATCTTCTGCACAAGAAGAGGTACATCCTTCACTACAGGAACTTGAAATTCATTCGCCGGCACGGACTAGTATTTCGGCATATCAGAAGCCTTTAACCAAAAACCGTGGATGAAATCCTACATCGAGTTCAACACCGCAAAAAGGCAAGAAGCGACCGGTCCATTCGTCAAAGACTACTTCAAATTGCTGAATAATTCGGTGTTTGGAAAAACCATGGAGAACAAGCAAAGTCGCCTCGACGTGAAGCTGTGTACAGATGAAAAAACGGTGCTTAAATACACCTCCCAACCACACGCTGAATCCTTCAAAATCCTAAACAAAAACCTGGTGCAACTCAACCGCCGCGTCCGCAGCGCGCTGTGCGATCTACTGACCTATTCCGAATTTACCATACTGGAACTCCAAACTCTCCATGTTCGAGTTCCATTACGAGTACATTCGGCAAAAGTCCGAAGACCGCACCAAACTCCTTTTCTCGGACACAGTCAGCCTCTGCTACGAAATCGAAACGGAGGACATCTACCGAGACATACTTGCTGACAAACACCGTTTCGACACGAGCAACTACCCCTCGAATCATCCCCTCTTCTCAAGCACAAACAAACAAGTGTTGGGGAAAATGAAAGATGAAATGGGCGGCGTCCCCATCTTAGTGTTCATCGACTCAGGTCAAAAATGTACTCGAATAAACCTCTGAAAAAAGAAAATATCAAGAAGCCAAGCGCATCCAAAGCTCGTTCATGAAGAAACATTTGAGCTTCGGCGACTACAAAGCGGCCTTAAACTCTGAAGCACCTCCACAGAAGAGAAGCTGGGCCAAGATTTCCAGCGTCGGCCACGAGCTGAGTACCGTCAGAATATCGAAATCCCTCCTCACGCCGTACGACGACAAGAGGTATATCGTGGATAACGGCGAAGATACTCTAGCCATCGGTCACTACAACACCGGTGCTTGGGACGAATACGCTGACGATTTCGACTCGGACGTGGACGTGATGAGCGATGAGGAGGGAGAGGAAAAATTGTCCCTCCAGTTAGAAGAGCGAGAAGTACAAATACTGACCAAAGCAAAAATAGCCGAGGAGAACGAGAAGGCCGTCCACAGGTTTGCCATATTGGAGAACAGCCGTAAAAAGTTGGAGGATTTTGAGGCTAAGAAGAAGGAGATTAGAAAGAAAGACGCTATCAGCAAGAAAAAAGCCCGCGCGCTAGAAACTGAGGCGCGGATAGAAGCTAGGTTGAAGAAAAATGCTATTAGTAAAAGTAAATGTCGCATGCAGGAAACAGAAGCGCAGACAGAAGATAGGTTAAAGAAAATAGCTACTAGAAAAAGAAAAGCTCAAGCTCAATAAACGGAGGAGGAGAGAGTGGATAGACTAGAAAAAATAAGCCGCTAGTAGAAGAAAAGCTCAAGCTCAAGAAACGGAGGAGGAGAGAGTGACTAGACTAGAGAAAAAAACTGCTAGTAGAAGAAAAGCTCAAGCTCAAGAAACGGAGGAGGAGAGAGTGGCTAGACTAGAAAAAAGCTGCTAGTAAAAGAAAAATTCTAGAAAACGAAACGGAGGATGAAAGAAAAATTAGACTGGAAAAAAAGACGAGACCAGGTTATGATAATCTCCGAGCCACGTGGATTAGGCCTACCACGTGAAAAAAAACGCGCCTGGGTGGTGTGGAAAAAAAGCGTTCTTACAATGCGAAAGTATCCCCCTACTAATTTTGCTAATTCATTATTTTCAAGCCTCGAAACATTTTAAAGTTATCGCAAGCTCAAAGAGCCCCCAATTTTGGGAAGCCCCAAACTCTGAAAGTTTTCGAGAGTTCTTACAACGCGTATGCTCGTGAAGCCCCTCGGATGTCCCGCTCGGAGTTATCAATAAGGAAGAACATTTTTTGGTAGCAAAAGGCCACTGATGTAGCAAAAAGCACTGGGACCCATCTTGGCAACTTCCAGCATGTCAAAAAAGGACTTTCCTGCAGATCGACAAAATTAAAAAAAGTGGGGATCATGGGCACTGCCATGATGTCACTTCCGGTTCGCCGCCATCTTGGATGACGTCAAAAAGCACGGTCGTCCAGATGGGCGTCTTGGATGACGTCACGAAGGTCCTCATATCGCTACTTGAGAGGTGGATTTTCTTGAGTGAGGGTAGGTTTACTTGAGTGAGGGTAGATGTACTTGTGTGGGGGTAGGTGTGGGAGTCCTTGAGTGAAGTTGCTCAGCACGCTCCTGAAACGGGGGGAAGGTTTACTTGAGGATTTACTGCTCTGCTCGATTAATGCGACTTTTCTGCACGCGGGGGGAGGGGTGGAGGGGTATGTCTGTTCTCATATCGCAAATCCCCACTACTATCAACACACCAAAACTTTCGCCAAGTTAATCGCACCGCTTAATAGTTCGAAGGTTAAATGAAAACTTGAACAGTGCGACTTTCGGTAGCAATATTCAAGTTTTCATTTAACGTCCGAAGTATTATTTGGTGCGATTAAGTTGGCAAATGTTTTGGTGTGTTGATATCACTCCTTTGAAGGGCCGAACCATTCGGAACTTGGTGGCTCCTTTTACCAGTTTTGGTTTTTGATATGATATCACTCCTTTTTTTTAAATTGTGTATTGGCTCAACTCTACTACCGTACAGATGTGTACTATAAAGTGTCACGACAACAAGAAATTGGTTTTCAACAATTTGCTACTACCTTTTGCCTATAGGCAGAACCATTATCAACTTAGTCACCGCTTTATGGTTTTTGGTTTGGTTTTAATTTTGTTGCAATTTGTATTACAATATTTAGTTAGTTTTGGTGTGTTGATATCACTCCTTTGAAGGGCCGAACCACTCTCAACTTAGTGGCCTCTATACCAATTTTTGGTTTTGTTTATTTTGCTTTGTTTTTACACTTGGTTTATTTTTCGTGAATTGGACGTGAATATAATTTCTTTCAACGTTGTTTAGATTTATCGTGATGCACTAGTGTGTGTCTAGGCACGTACGTCAGTATCCACGTTCTCATTGTCTGAACTTTAGCTGTCCAATGAGAGACGATGCCGACAATACTAACAATGGTTATAACAATATTTTCGTACTTACGCGCCCTCCCACGCCATCCCTGATATGCCCCCAGGCTCCACACCATAAAAGGTATGCAGTTCGTATTGTACTACACCCATTCATCCAATTTCATAGCTGGAAGCCTTCCCGTTATCTCGGTATCGATGAATACTCACCCTATGGGATTTAACATGGGGATGAGCGAATTAGCTAGCTAGTGAACGCATTTACAACGTCATTAAGGGTCATATTTTGCATTGAAAGCAGCTTAGCTGGCATTCCTACACGAGTTAATTTTTTCAGGTGGGTCATTGCTCTTGATTTCAACACAATTTAAGCTTTTGTACCGCATTATTATTGTTCCCCAAGTACCTGAAATCTGCCCAACTATGCTTCAAGATATAAGACACTGACGCTGTGGCGCCACACTACAATGGTTTACAACCTCGACAATTGAACTGATGTGATGTTTGTTGTGATGATTGTTGCCTAGCGTGTGTCTAGATACTAATAAAAATGCTAATCAAATGAAAAAAGGTGACTGCAGTCCTCAAAATCTAACGAAACCAAAAAAAAAAAAGAAGAAAAAGAAGTGGACCAGAAAACTAGATTGGCATTTCCATTTCACTAAGAAAAAAATGGATTTCATTAATTTGGATCAAAAATTACTGATATCTACCCTAAAACAAAACTTGTTAAGAATTCCCGCCAAGCTTTTCGGCCGTGGGAAGTCGTGATATCAAACGCCAAGCTCTTTCGCCAAGCTAATCCCACCGACTAATACTTCAAACGTTAAATGAATTAATTGCAAAGTGCGCAGTAAGCAATTTTCAGATATTTCATTTAACCTTCAAACTATTACTCGGTAGGATTAGTTTGGCGAAAGTGCTTGGCGTTTGATATCACGACTTCACACGGCCGAAAAGCTTGGCGGGAATCCTTAACAAGTTTTGTTTTGGGGTAGATTACTACTACTTACTAGCAACGCTTTTTTTGTATCACCAATATAAATTCTTCCATGCGGTGAAGATTGTTCTTGGCTCATTTTACAGATATTGATCCGGAGATGTGCCCTTTTCATTAGGCCTCTTCTAATTGGTCTGGTGGTTCAAGGGTTAGAGACCTCTAAACGACCAAATTGATTGTTTTACATTGTTATAAGCATTGTTTTTATGCTACAATACTATACTGAACATATAACATAACATATATATAACATAACATATATATAACATAACATATATATAACATAACATATATACTGAACATTTTTCCATTCGACTTCCTTGGATACAATCGTACTCGGTGACTTTAACATGTCATTCGTAAATTGGGAAGTTCCTTCTGCTAGTCACAAAAATGGTAAATTTTTTCTTGACTTTACCTCCGAGTTGGGGCTAACGTAACTGAACCTACATGGGGCCCTAACATTTTAGACCTCATTCTTGTATCGAACGACCGAATGGTCTTTAACATTAATATTCTTGCTAATATGGTCGGTTTCCAGGTTGCGGGTGCAAAATATATGCATGTGCATCAAAAAACCAACTCGCTGCCGCATCCTTTGGATTTTGATAAACTAAGATATAACCTTGGTCTCATCCCGTGGCCAGAGTACCTTCTACCTCTAACAGATGTGAACCGTATGTATGAATGTTTTGTTAGACTTGTATTAGACTGTATTCATTTATCTGTAAAACAGTGATAGTACTTCTAACTACAGGAAAAACTCCAAGGTTTACATTCCCCTTTGCATAAGAAAATTAGCCAGGTTAAAGCTTAAATTATGGAGAATTTATAGACTTGAGAGGACTACAGCTAATCTAAAAAAATTTAATATTTGCAAAAATTTACATTCTAATGCATTGCGCAAGTTCGAAATTGTGACCGAACAGAATCTTATAAAAAAAGGAAATCTAACCAGCCTATATAAGTTTGTTAAAACTAAATCCAGTAGGAGCCGTACTCTTCCGTCGCTTAAAATAGGACCTAAATTAATTCTTGAACCAAACGTTAAAGCAAATGTTTTTGCAAACGAATTTAAAAAAATTTTACAATTGAAAATGGCTTCAAGCCTGACATAACATTCCAGTTTAACGCCCCGGAATGTATAGTTAGGAATATTACTGCAGAAGAAGTGTTGAAAGCTATTCTTAAAATCAAACCGAGTTATGCAGTTGGCCCTGATGGTCTATCAGCATTCTTGCTTAAGGAGATCAAGCACGAAATTTGTGTACCACTATCATGGATTTGTGAATTGTCTTTAAAACAGGTGTTTTGCCTACTCTGTGGAAAACAGGAAAAAATTTCCCCGGTTTTTAAAAAGGGTGAAACATCCAACCCTTCTAACTATCGCCCCATTGTCCTGACTTGTGTATCTTGTAAAATTTTTGAAACAATCGTTAAACGGGAAATGGTCGACCATATTGATAGATATAATCTGCTTTTTAATAACCAATTTGGTTTTGTTGAAGGACGATCTACCAGCACTCAACTACTGTTTTCTTTAGATTTCTGGACCTCACATATTGACCATGGTATCCCTGTAGATGTAATTTACCTGGACTATGCTAAAGCTTTCGATTCAGTTAGTCACGAAAAATTGCTAATGAAATTGCCTATTTATGGGTTTAGTGGTAAGTTATTGAATTGGCTGAAGGATTTTTTAGTTGTTAGGAAACACTGGGTTGAGCTTGAGGGTGAAAGATCTTCACCCATTACGGTCACCAGTGGGGTCCCACAAGGATCTGTCCTGGGTCCGTTACTTTTTAATATTTTTATCTATGACCTCAAATCTTCTAACAGCGATATCGTTCTAAACAAATTCGCTGATGATGTTAAACAATTTGGTGCAGTGGTGGATGACTCTACTCACAACAATTTGCAAATCGAACTTAATAACCTGCAATCCTGGTCCAATGACTGGCAACTCCCTTTGGCAGAACACAAATGTGAAATTATTCATTATGGCAAGAATAACTTGTCTTTTAATTACTTTCTATCTGGAGGAGAAAGTTTGCCTGTCACTGCAGTCATCAAAGATCTAGGTATTTGGATGACAAATGACCTATGCTTTACCACGCACTGTGATAAAATCGTTAAAACTGCAAAACAGCGTGTTGCTATTATAAAAAGGTACTTTCGCTCTGGTGACCCAACTACTCTTGTTTGGGCTTTCAAAGTCTTTGTGAGACCGTTGCTTGAATATGCGAGCTCTGTTTGGTCTCCTTATTTATTAAGAGATATTGACCATGTTGAATCAGTTCAACGTAGTTTTACAAAAAATCTGAAAGGTTTTAGGGACGTAACTTATGGTAATCGCCTTAGGATGCTGGGTATCGAATCACTCGAACTTAGAAGGCTGAGAGCTGATCTATGGCTTACTTATCTTCTATTACGTGGTAATTTCAAGGTGGCCTCGTCACTCTTTTTTGAATTCCGCCCTGGAAATTATACCAGAGGTCATCCGTGGAATCTCGTACAAATACTAGAAAATTCTTTTTTTTTGCAATCGCGTAGTTAATTGTTGGAATAGTCTGCCATCATCAGTGGTCGAGTCAAACAGCCTCGCCGTTTTCAAAACTTGCTTGAAGACTACTTGTCTGGATAAACTTTTGCGTAGGAATATTATTTAAACCTTTAATTTGTTGATGGGATTTACGGCTCACTTGCCGGCTATCACTGGGGATTACCCAATTATGAGTCATCGCTCCGCCTAGGATTTGACGCTTATTTTTTTTTCAGGTTTCTCCCAACCTCCATTGTATACTTTTGGAATTGTATTTTGTTTTCATTAATACTTTGTAATTTTGTGTTTACTTTTTAGGATTGTATTTCTTGTTTCTCTTAGTTACGTTTTTGTAATTTTGTGGACGGGTGTAAGAGGCTTACCCTTCCCAGCTCCCTTTTGCCCATTGTGCAAATAAAATTCATCTTATCTTATCTTATAAATAAATCCGTGCATTTGTAAGGAGATACTGCAACACTAAGAAATACTGAACATATGAAAAAAAAGGCGACTGCTTTGCGTAACATGTAATGAAAGCCAACAAAAAAAAAAAAGAAATAGACCAGAAAACTATATTGGTGTTTCCATCTTATAATTAATAAGAAAAAAAGTTGATTTCATCAATTTGGACAAAAACAATCTGATATCTACCCCAAAACAGTACTTGTTAAGGATTCCCTCCAAGCTTTTTGGCCATGTGAAGTCATAATATCAAACGCCAAGATCACCTCCGAATTATTACTCGGAGGGATAAGCTTGGCGAAAGAGCTTGGCATTTGATACCACGACTTGAACATGGCCGAAAAGGTTGGTGGGAATCCTTTACAAGTATTCTTTTTGGTGGATAAATTCTTCCATGCGGTGAATATAGCTGGTTCTTAGCTCATTTTACAGGTATTGCTCTGTCGATGTGCCTTTTTCATATTGATGACCCTTTCTAATTGGACAAGTTATTCAGGGGTTAGGGAGTTCCAAACGACCAAATTGATTGTTTTACATTGTTTTAAACATTGTTTTTGTGCAACAATGCCAAACTAAATATTAAGTAACTCCGTGCGTTTACAAGGAGATACTGCAATACTAATAAAAATGCTAATCAAATGAAAAAAGATACTTCAGTACTAATAAGAAATACTGATTATTTGAAAAAAGGTGACTGCTGTCCTCAAAATCTAACGAAAACAAAAAAAAAATAGAAATGCACCAGAAAACTAGATTTGTGTTTGTGTTTCCAACTCCTAATTGGTAAGAAAAAAATGCATTTCATCAATTTGGACCAAAAATATCTCATGTCTACCCCAAATAAAACTTTTTAAGGATTGTCGCCTAGCTTTTCGGCCGTGTGAAGTTGTGATATCAAACGCCAACTCTTTTGCCAAGCTAATCTCACAGACTAAAACTTCAAACGTTAATGAAAAAAATATAAAATTGCACATTAAGCAATTTTCATATATTTTATTTAACTTTCAAACTATTACTCTGTGGGATTAGCTTGGCGAAAGAGCTTGGCGTTTGATATAATGACTTCACATGGCCGAAAAGCTTGGAGAGAATCTTAACAAGTTTTGTGTTTGGGGTAGATTGTATAAGCGCACACATATTTTTTTTATAACTGGCCCTGTAGGAAAAACTGGTCCTGTACACCTTGGCTACTGGTTCAGTAAGAATATTTTCACTGAACCAGTGACAATTTCCTGCTGGTCCTGTACATCTGGCCAGTTACTGGACCAGTAACAATTGCATACTGGATTACTGGTCCAGTAGAAGTGCCTAATGGTCCTAGCTGCAGGACCAGTATTAATACCCTACTGGTCCAGTATTCCATAAATCAGTAAGTAGTACTGGTCCAACAGGTAAATTCGCACTGGTCCAGTAAAATATTTCAACTAGTTATTTCAAAAGGGAAGTCGAAAAAGTCAAAACACTGTCCACATTATGAGTGGAAACACAATTTTCGTACACGTCAATATCATAGGCAATTCTTACCTAAACAGCGACATCATCCCACTTTATATTCCTTTTATCCCAATTCCCATCCTGGTTTCAATATCATAGAGTCCTCTCATAAATTAATTTATCTTCCAGTTACTAAAACTTAATCAGATATATAAGAGTGTGATTCACGTCGCAGACCAACGAGATGTTTGATTTAAATGGAGAGAATAACCTATTGGAAATGCTACTGGAATATTTTTACTGAACCTTGCCTATTGGACCAGTACTACTTACTGGTTTATGGAATACTGGACCAGCAGGGTATTGGTTCTGTAGCTAGGACCAATAGTCTCTTCTTACTGGACCAGTATGCAAATTGTTACTGGTCTAGTTACTAGCCGGGTGTACAGGACCAGTACACAATTTTTACTGGCCCAGTAACAATTTTGAGCTGGACCATTAGGATCTTCTTACTGGACCATTACTGAATTTTAACTGGTCCTGAAGACTCTTCTTACTAGACCAGTAGCCAATGTTTACTAGATGAGTAGGATTTTCCCACAGGACCAGCCATAATCTTGTACTGGACCAGTAGACTTCTCTGGAAAAAGGGTGTGCTTGCATACATACATACTATACTGGGGAAAAAGAGGAAAAACAATCGAGTGCACTGCAGGGAAACAAAAGCCACACTGATAGCTGCAAGGAGTAAGGCTGGGCGAACTTGGTCATCAAGAGGTTAAGGACATACCTTTCCCGACACGCTGCTGATGTGGCAACAAAAGTGTACATTGACAGGAATTGTCTATTACAGGATGACCAGAAAGTATACTTCAATGCAAACGCACAAACCAATTAGAAATCTAAGT
The DNA here is from genome assembly GCA_023313725.1 of Lithobius niger. Classification (NCBI taxonomy): domain Eukaryota; kingdom Metazoa; phylum Arthropoda; class Chilopoda; order Lithobiomorpha; family Lithobiidae; genus Lithobius; species Lithobius niger. The sequence continues at coordinate 21,781 of JAHWFP010253673.1, forward strand.
GACCCTATTTTACCGAGTGATGCTGCTACTAAGATATTCGTTGACAGTTAATGCTTGATACAAGACGACCAGAAGGTATACTTCAATACCGCAAACAAACAAATAAGAAATCTAAGTGAGCCAACATTACTGAGTTCGAAATTTGTGCATTAACATTGTTTCACAATAATCAGTTCCAATATGTCGCTGTAAGCAATTTTCATATATTTCATTTAAGCTTCGAACTATTACTCGGTGGGATTAGCTTGGCAAAAGAGTTGATATCACGACTTCACACGGCCGAAAAGCTTGGCGGGAACGCTTAACAAGTATTGTTTTGGAGTAGATAAATTCTTCCATACGGTGAATAAAGCTGGTTCTTAGCTCATTTTACAGGTATTGCTCTGCAGATGTGCCCTTTTCATATGGACCTTTCTAATTGGTCAAGTGATTTAGGGGTTACGGAGCTCCAAACGACCAAATTGAGTGTTTTACATTGTTTTAAACATTGTTATTATTCAACAATGCCAAACTAAACATTACATAAATCCGAGAGTTCGCAAGGAGATACTTCAGCACTAATAAGAAATACTGATTATTTGAAAAAAGGTGACCACTGTTCTCAAAATCTAATGAAAGCCTCCCCCTCCCCCCCCAAAAAAATGGACCAGAAAACTAGATTGATGTTTCCATTTTATAATTAGTAAGAATAAAAATGGATTTCATTAATTTGGACGAAAAATATCTCATATCTACTCCGAAACAAAACTTGTTAAGGATTTCCACCAAGCTTTTTGACCGTATGAAGTCGTGATATCAAATACTAAGCTCTTTCGCCAAGCTAATCCCACCGACTAAAACTTCAAACGTTATATGAAATAACTGAAAATTGAGAAGTAAGCAATTTTCATATATTTCATTACAACCTTCGAACTCTTACTCAGTGGGATTAGCTTGGCAAAAGAGCTTGGTGTTTGATATCACGATCTCACATGGCCGAAAAACTTGGCGAAAATCTTTAACAAGTTTTGTTTTGGGGTAGATTGTATAGGTGCAAACATATTCTTTTATCACTGGTCTTGTAGGAAAAACTTAATGGTCCTGTACACCTATGCTACTGGTTCAGTAAGAATATTTTCACTGCATCAGTAACAATTTCCTGCTGGTACTGTACATCTGGCCAGTCACTGGACCAGTAACAATTGCATACTGATCAAGTAGAAGTGCCTACTGGTCCTAGCTACAGGACCAGTATTAATACCCTATTGGTCCAGTACAAGCAGAGGTAAGAAGCACATCGTCAGGCAGCTCATTAATGTGGGGATGGCGCAAACAAACTGCATTGCTGGCTACTATTTTCTTTTCATCGGGGCAGAGCGTGGTATGGTCCCAGGCGGGCCTAGAACTAAAATGCCCAACAAACATAGTCCTGCAAAGCAGCCTGAACATTTGCTAGTGATGAGGTCAAAGTCGTCTAAGTTCCAAAATTCAAGTTGCAAGAAGAGATCATAACTGGAAAGCATTATGGTTTGGTTGCGTCACTACTTCTTGCACCATCTTGGCTCCAATACTATGTGGTTGATGGGATAAGGACATCTTCAAACTAGCAACGAGCTTAAAGCTTTCTACCAAAGAAATCCATACCTACTGCATGGTATTTTTTCGGGTTCTAGCAGGTTGGAGAACTAGATCAGCAGAGAGGCAAACGAGCATGACTTGTAAAAGGAAGGCTACTGTCCTATAGTGATAAAGGCTGGAATTCGCACGGTTTACAAGTCATAACTTCGGCCTCAATGGCGGCCATTTGCAGTAACATGGCTAAAAGCCACCACCACATTCGTCATTCCTAAGTGACGTTTAAAAACGAAGAGGAAAAAAAAGTTGGGATACGAAACAGAAGTATCATGTTAAAGAGATTAGTAGCGGTAGTACAATTATCAGGTGGTACAAACAGGTGTTTACAACAAAGAAACACAGAAAGAAGTGAGGTCAGCTAGATAAGGCTGTAGTCTTGCAGGGTTGACAACAATGGGTAGACGACAGTAAGTTAATAGCTTCGACCGAAAAGTTGACCTTCTTACACCGAGTACGGAAAACGCCTGGGGGTCAGAGAGCTTTAGCGAGCATTAACTGCACCCGGAAAACGCATCTCTATACGACAACAATCAAATATCAATTGTTGGCCACTTCAGTAAAAACAAAATAGTCAAGAGTGGTCAAGAAGTGAAAGTCAAAAGTGGAATTCTCGTGGGTGAGAAAAAATAAAGAGGAGTTGGAAATTAATTGGCACAATTATTGCAGGGGTCTGCCATGAGTGACGACATGATCACTGATTATCCATCCGAACTCTGTTGGTGCTAATGGTTCGTCTATCATTAGTACTGTACTGCACGATTATACCACGTGAAATGATCTTTTCTGGTGACCTCACAATGAAGAGCTTCTGCAAGGTAGGCTTTGTAATTTTGGAAAACTGGCTTGGGTGGTCATTTCCATTCTGAGTGTGTCAAATATCTTGTACACAGAATCTAGTTTTACAGCCTTCACTAGGCATTCCTTAGCAAGATTAAGGGATTTAGTAGTGATTTAGTAGTAGTGATTTAGTAGTAGTGATTTAGTAGTAGTAGAGGAAGACGCTGACCAAAATGTTTTCTGGTTCTACCTTGATGACAGTTTTGTACCTACCATATATGATCTTGTAAGAAAATGTGGAGCAAGAAGGAAGTCTGTGGTAGCACCGATCTTCTCTACAAGACTTGGATAAGTATGATATTAAGTCGACTTTCTTATCCAGTGTTCACAGAATCCATTTTCCTTCAGAACTTTGTAGAAATGAATTAGTACGACAAAAACATGTTTGTTGTTTGAAAGCACAGTTGCAACCCTTGTTTAATAGCATGGCAAACATGAGGAATAATACGTACAGCCTCCTCAACAGTTTCTTGATGCCTATTGTTTACCGTATCAAAAACCAAAACTGGTAAAAGGGGCCGCCTGGTTCGGCCCTTCAAAGTAGTGAAATCAACACACCAAAATATTCGCAAAGTTAATCGCACCGCTTAATAATTCGAAGGTTAAATGAAACAATGTTCAAGTTTTCATTTAACGTCCAAAGTATTATTCGGTGCGATTAAGTTGGCGAATGTTTTGGTGTGTTGATGTCACTCCTTTGAAGGGCTGAACCATTCGGAACTTGGCGGCCTCTTTTACCAGTTTTGGTTTTTGATATGATATCAGTATTTTTTTTTTAATTACGAATTAAACTCAACTCCACTACCGTGCAGATGTGTAATAAAGTGGCACGTCAACAAGAAATTGGTTTTCAACAATTTGCTACTACCTTTTGCCTATAAGCCGAGCCATTCTCCACTTGGTCACCTCTTTATAGGTTTTTGGTTTGGTCTTAATTTTGTTGTAATTTGTTTTATTTCGTTAGTTTTGTTGTGTTGATATCACTCTTTTGGAGGGCCGAACCACTCTGAAATTGGTGGCCTCTTCACCAGTTTTTGGCTTTGTTTATTTTGCTTTGTTTTTAGAGTTGGTTTATTTTTCGTGAATTGGACGTGAATACAATTTTTTTGGCATCGTTGATTAGATTTATCGTGCTACACTAGTGTGTGTCTAGGCACGCATGTCAGTGTACACGTTGTCATTGTCCGAACTTTGGCTGTGCGATGAGAGATGATGCCGACAATACTAACAATGGTTATAACAATATTTTCGTACTTACGCACTATCCCACGCCATCCTCGTTACACCCTAGGCTCCAAACCATAAAAGATACGCAGTTCATATCGTACTGCAGCCATTCGTCTAATTTCATAGCTGGAGGCCTTCCCGTTATCTCGGTATCGATGAATAATTTACCCTATGGAAATTAAATGGGGATTAGCGGACTAAAATTAACTAGCTAGCCAGCTAGTTACACATTTTCAACGTTATTGAGGGTCAGATTTTGCATTGAAAGCAGCTTAGCTGGCATTCCTACACGAGTTAATTTTTGTGGGGTGGGCCATTGTTCTTAATATCAACACAATTTAAGCTTTTGTACCGCATTATTATTTTTTCCCAAGTACCTGAAATGTGCCCAACTATGCTTCAAGATATAAGACACCAAAGACCTTGGAATAGTAGTAGTATAGTCTAGACGCACCATGAGCGCTGGCGTCGCGGCGGAGAATTGAACGGCAGAAAAAGCTCCATGGTAGGGACAGTCGACAGGCCTAATAGCATGGCGCAGTGCTGCTAACCCTTGCGCTAAACATTGTAGTATCCTATTGTGGGCGTATGGAAAACTTTAGTTATTACTTTTATCAGTAAAAGGTGGTTTGGAAGTAATTTCCAGTGAGCCAGTGCCATATGCGACCACCATTTGCTACCGTATTTTTTTTTTAAAGCACGTTATTTTGATGCTACAGCTGCTCGGCACCTTACCTAACCTGATCAACATAACCTCAGAAACCTAGTGTTTGTTTGTGATATATTATTAAAAATTCATTGCAAGAACGTTTTCTCACTTGAATTTTATTTTGAGCAGAGAGAAATAAAAGCGGCACTTGGGGGCTGACGACAACTTTCTTGTATTTATTTATTTTTTACGAGAACATTTCAACAGTAGGTCAGGCTGGGATCAATGCATTCTAACTCGAATTTCTACACCACGCCATTTCATGGCAATTACAATGTACTTTAAAATAATAATAAACTTTATTGTAACACGTGAATGTGTAGGTGATCAACATAATGGGAGGGGGGGGGGGGAAAAATTTTGCCAAAAGGGTGAGCTGTAGGCGCTGAGCCCGATTCTAGGAAAAAAAAGCTTCGGAAAAAAAGCCCCGGAAAGAAAAGCTGGAGGAAAAAAAGCCTATGGAAAAAAGCCCCGGAAAAAAAGGCCTCGGAAAAAAAAGCTGATGGAAAAAAAGCCGACGGAAAAAAAAGTTGCGGAAAAAAGCGGATAGGGGAAAAACACAACAAAAATCTGGATGAAATTTCACAAAAATATAACCTTCAAATATGTGTGTGCATAACAATGGACAGTGGCCTTAGCTGGAAATACTATCAGCACATCTGGCATGCTATTAAGCAAGGCGAATCGAATTTGTTCTGACCAAGACCAGGAATTACATAACGGCAAGCTTCACTTATTACGTACGATTTATTCGCTTATGCGAGAATTTATTTCCTCGTTTTATATGCATCTTATCTCCATTTTTGTGTGGTATGGGAGAGGTGAGAGGGGGAGAGAATTGGG
>JAHWFP010253673.1:27110-40100 GCA_023313725.1 Lithobius niger
GGGGGGGAGGGGGGGGGAACAACACACTCTGGAAAAAAGTACCAAAGTTTATGCACGGAAATATCGAAGAGCTCTAAAAAAAAAGTTGAAGTAATTTTGAGTAAACCTAATGTTTTCCCGAATTTTCTTTTAATTATCCATAGCCGGTCAAATTCAATATTCCAATTCCTCCTTCCCCAGTTACGGCATATGTAGAAAATATATGATTCCCGATGCTTCTCCCCCTCTCATTCTATTTCAGTTTTGGTGGAAACTTCGTTATTTCACGAATTGTCTCTTACTGAACACGTCTTTTTCTCTCCACCACTTCCCAGTAAAAGAAAAGAATTTGGGAGGAAACTTGTGACTTCGAGTCTTCCTGTAAATGATTCCGAAGGTAACTTTGGTCGAGTAATCAGCTGATGAATGATGAATGCACACATAACTGTTTTGGCAGTATTTGTAGGTGATTTTACACCAGATTTGTTGTAATTTTTCCCCTATCGGCTTTATTTTCCGTGGATTTTTTTCCCGTAGCTATTTTTTCCATCGGCTTTTTTTTCCGAGGTTTTTTTTCCGTCGGCTTTTTTTTCCATCAGCTTTTTTTTCCGAGGCTGTTTTTTTCCGAAGCTTTTTTTCCATCAGCTTTTTTTTTCCAGGTTTTTTTTTCGGGGCTTTTTTTCCGAGGCTTTTTTTTTCCGTTAACCCTGGGCCCATTCTTACACCAACACAAAACAGATAATTACCGTCAACAAACAAAAGCAAAAAATTAAAAGTAAATAAGAAAATGTGGCAGTGGGGGCTGGGAGGGGAGGCAGGGAAAAATGAGAAGGGAAGAAAAAAGTGGGAGGGGGATGGTTACCAAGTTATGAGTTAAACAAGTGACGAAATAATTGAGTTTTATAGGTCTGTTTATCAGGGCTGAACCGAGCTTATCCAGAAGTTGTCAGAAGTTAACCTTTTTTTTTCAAACTAGCCTACCTCTTTGTTTTTCAATGAAGAAAATCTAAGACTTACAGCTTAAGATTAAAAAAAAAAAAAGTAACGCATGTTTAACAGGACTGAGTGCATACTACCATTACTGCAAGGTCTTTGCCCGCATGTCTGAAAACCATGCGCATGGTTTTTTTTATGACTTGTAGGTAACTTCGGCGCAAAACTGAGAAGCCTCACGAGATTTTTCTGAAATAACGAAAACAAGCGATGTTTGATATGCAGGCTGTCAATAGTTCGAAATTTTGATATCTTTGTTTCCCTAACAAAGATCAAACTGACTTGTAAAATAACAAAAAGAAAAAAAATTCCAGATTGTTTGCTAAATTTTTGTCATAAAAAAACCTACCGCCCCTATGTTGTTTTTCGGTGATAAATTCCCGTTAAACAAGAGACTTTTTTTTTATGCCCGAGTTGAACAAAAATTTTTAAAAACGTGTCGGTCATAACTCGTAACAGCACTTTAAATCTCTTGGTCTTATTTTCAGATTTCATGCAAGATGATTTTTATTTAAGCCTATTTGTTTACAAAAACCGATGTTAAAAAAAGCCATCATACCATATGGGTCATGATTGCCAAGTTCTTCATTTGTTTAATAATTTCCTACCAATCGGTAAAAAATAAAGGTGGCCGTGAAATTGGAATAAATATAAAAATTCGCTTCGTAGATCACACAAGAAACGGAGAGAGCAGTTTAGGTAAACTAATTGTTCCTCTTTTTCTTCATTCCTGGCAACAATAACGTATAGTAAATAATTTCGAATGAATGAATTTGTTTATTCGGGAGCCTCGGCCCAAAGCCACTTACTCCCACACAAAAGTAATGCAACATTACAGCAACTACTCAGGCTACATGGAAACTATTCATACAGACAGATCATGTACGGGAAAGGACAGAAAGTGGAAGAGCGGGGGAACATGGAACCGTGGGCACAGTGAGTCACACGCGAACACCCGTTTTCTTGACAAAGCTGATGATAGCATTCATCCTTGCTCTGACACGCACCATCGACTGGAAAGAGAGAAGGCCCTCTAGACTTCGGTTCGGATGTAGGAAGTCATCCAAGACCCGCCGGTGGCGATCAGTGGCCGCGCACTCAAGAAGAAAGTGCTCTGGAGTCTGTGGGTGACCACAATCTGGACACGCAGCAGATGCCAACCACCCCACCCTGTGACGGTGTGCTGCTAACAAAGAATGTCCCGTGCGAAGGCGGGAAAGCACCCTGCACGCCGCGAGCGGCATGCTATCTAAGGGAGATAACAAAGAGCAATACGGCTGTAGAGCATACAGAGCACGCCCAGTGACAGCAGCTGCCCATTCTGATTCCCATTTTGACATGGACCACGCACGAAGCGCAGGCCGTCTAGCCACAGGATGAGAGACAGGAACAATCGGTTCCGCCATCGAATCAGCAGCCACTCTGGCGAGACCATCTGCTTGCTCATTACCGGAACACCCCCATGCCCTTTAACCCACCGGAGACGCATAACACCCCGCTGGAGCACTGCATGGATCTTCAAGCTAACCTCAAAGATGATCGGATCTCCAAAATCATGCCGGTCAATGGCTCGTCGCAAAGCAGTAATAGCACTTCGCGAGTCCGACCACACAGTGAAAGATTGCAGCTGGATATCCAATGCCACATCCAGTGCCACAGAAATGGCACACATTTCACACATGGTGCTAGATGCAACAGACCGGAGCTTCCTACCGCAAAACAACTTCAAGGATGGAACAACCACCCCTACACCTCCCGACCACATGTCGCGATCAAAGGAGGCATCACAAAATACATCGCATTCCATGTTCTGCTCCATGAAAACATCAGCTAATGCAGGTGCCCACACCCTCGGAAAGAAAGGCGCCAGACACACCTTGCGCCTTGCAACCTGCAATGGAGAAACAAAGGACACTCGCTGGAGAGAAGCAGCAGCCGCTCCCAGGAAGCCAAGCAAAACGAGGACTGCCTGCGGGAGGGTACAATAGTCCACAACTATTTTGCCCACACAGTCATCCACTCCGCGACTGACATTCCGCATTCCAAAGGTGCAGAGAAGCTCAGTGGCACGCATGTGAAGAGGTGGCTCTCCCGCCTCCACCCACAACGATTGCACTGGTGTCGTAACTAAACACCCCGTAACGAGACGCAGACACTCATTCACTGCTGTCTGAAGAGAAGAGATGTGCCTGCGCTCTTGGCAAAGAAAGGGCAGGTGATAATCTAAAACAGCCCTTATAAAGGTCCGAAATACCGCACGCAGAGGACCACGTCGTACACCCTGCATCCTCGAGAGCCGCTTGAGCACCGCACACCGTGACCTTATTCTCTCACGGAGAGATGACACATGAAGATTCCAGGTCAAACCCTCGTCAAGCCACACACCCAGATACTTGACAGATGCAACCTGCAGCACAACAGAGCCTCCAACAGTGATAAACAGCGGACACATCCGCCTGACACGTGACCTACTGAAAACTACCAATTCAGTCTTCGCCGGAGCGAGGAGCAGACCTCGGACCGAGAGAAGCTCGGAGACACGAGTAACTGCAGTTTCAACACACCGACAGCAAACTTCAGGATCACTGCCAGCAAACCACAAAGCAACATCATCCGCATAGCAGACAATGTTGTTCGAAGCACCAATCTCAACCAGAAAGTCATTGATCGCAATGGCAAAAAGTAGAGGACTTAGACAACTCCCCTGCGGGAGGCCTCTATCCGAGTTCGTCACTGCCGACCAGAAGGCACCAACCCTAGTGGCAAATCGTCGCACTCCCAAGAGAGCACAGATTGCTCCAACAAGATTGGGGCCCACTCCCATTGCCACAAGACTACGCCTAACCCACTGAACATTAACGGTGTCGTAGGCAGCCTTTATGTCCAAAAACACGGCCACCAAAGACAAACCGCGAGACCAGGATTCATAGACGCCCGACAGCAAAAACATCACAGCATCTTGGGCGTTACGCCCCGCCCTATAGCCAAACTGTGTCGGCGCTAAGCAGCGATAATACTCTAGGTGACATTCAAGCCGTTTGACCAACATTCTCTCATACACTTTTCGGAGATTGGAAAGTAGGGAGATCGGCCTATAATTCGCCACAAGAGACCTCGGAGACCCTGACTTGTGTAATGGGACCACAATAGTAAACAACCAAGACTCAGGAACAACACCGCCCTGGAAGATGGAACGGAATAGGGCTACACAGGTATCGACAGATGTAGAGTCTAGGCGGCGTAAACAGCCGTAGGACACGCCATCAATCCCGGGAGCACTACTATCACGACACTTTGCCAAGGTTGACGTGAATTCCGACGCAAGCAAGGGACTATCAGATGATGAACCATCAACACACCTCATAACAGGAGCAGGAGGGGAAGTACCAGACGGTAAGGCGTAAACACTCGCGAACCGGTCGCAGAAGGCGTCCGCCATCTCCTCACCTCTCAAAACAGCATTAGGAGGACCGCTCGGGTCGTACACCCACTGCTGAGTAGCTTGCCTAGTATTCCCGGCCACAATACGCCAGGCACACGTGAGCGATGCTGCAGAACACACCCTACCACAAACCCTGTCCGGATACAGGTCGCGTTCCTTACGAATAAGATACGCCGATTCCTTAACCGTGCCACGGTATACCAGCCAAGTCTCATCACAGGGGCACCTCTTCCAGCGTCTATAGGCTTGACGTCGATCACGGACCGCCCGAGAACACACAAGCGTCCACCAATCGGGTTGAGTACGTGAACCACCCTTTGCTCGATGACCATCCCAGTCCGTACTAAGGACAACCTTATTGGTGCGAAGCCATTCTTCCATGACCCCATTGGACACACATGGTCTTGCTCTGGTGCGAGACAGATGATGCCACATTTCAGTGATAGGAAGCAGGACTACCGGAAAGTGGTCACTGCCACGCTGATCATCCGAGACCGTGCAGCGAAAATGCCTACCAATTCCCGGAGAACAAAGAAAAAAGTCCAGAACAGATTCCTGAACTGATCCCGTTGCCACCGGGAGAAAGTTGGAGCACCATCATGGACAATGCCCAAATCACTTTGATCAATTGCCGCACTGAGACGCCGACCACTCGAATCAACACGAATTGAGCCCCAGTCATGGTGATGAGCGTTGAAGTCCCCACACACTATCAGAGGGCGAGGGAACTGCTGGAACCAAGCACCCCATTCGTAAGTCGAACGATGCCGCTTGGCATGAACTACCACAACAGTTACCCACTTGGCCAACATAAAAATTCTGACAGCACATGCCTCTAGCCCAGGATACTTCACTATCATCGAAAACCGAAGATAAGGGACAGCCCACTTAATGAAAAAACCAACCCCTTCTCCTTCAGACACAAAATCACACTGCAAAGCAACAGCCCCATTATAAGAAGTTAGGTTAGCCTCCTGAAATCCAAGGACCTGCACACGTTGCATAATCTCCTCAATTTCATGTTGCTTACCAACTAAACTCCTGGCATTCCAGGAGGCAATGGAAACAGGTCTAGCTCTGAACGTTAAGGGAACGGGTGAGCCACAAAAACAGAACTAACCTAACCTACACATTACCCCACTCCGGCCCCATCCCCCCTCTTTCACCATTGCCTTGCATAACAACACTACCATTACAATCTAAATCACTACTCACAGAAACCACACAAGCAATACCCACATCAACATTATCAATCACAAACGACTCAAGAAAAGAATCACCTTCGTCCTCCACATTCTCAATGTGACTACTCACGTCATCAGCATCACGTACGTCACTCACATGACATGCAAAATCCATTGCATCACTCGTCTGATCATCAACAACAACCTTCGAGGCCGGCACTTCAACATCCTGCTTCCGACTACGACCGTCATCTTCGCATCCAGGAATACACGAAATCACTGACAAGGGCTCTCTTTCACCAGACTTGGCAACAGAACGGTTACCTCTCTTCTTTTTCCGAGCAGGAGAAGAGCCACCTCTCCCACTTTCCTCAACACTCAACACATTCACTGAAGCAGTGGGAGTTACTACAGGAGCTGCAACCAACACGGAAATTCCTTGAGCACCTGTATCAGAAACATGGGAGCTCGATTGCAAGGCACTCGGCCCCACTGGTATCATCAAGTGCTGACTGGAGCGATCCACAGCATTCTGTGCACTGGGAAGCGAACTCTGAGCACTGGGCAGCACACCTTGAGCACCGGGCAGCACAATCCCCTGTTTATGACAGACTCCCACATTTTCCTGCCGTGGCACCACTTCATGAGATGACATCACACAATTTTTCGCACACACAGCTTCCACAGCCACTTCTGCACGCTGCTCACGCAGATGAACACACAAGCGGTGCGGATCACAGTATGCCGCGCAGGATGCGCAGTACAGGCTCGCGCAGACGCGCCGGAAATGACCACGCATTCCACACCTTAGGCATTCTGGTGCACGATCCGCCACGACAATCAATGAAGGCATACCTCGCACAACACACACGTTCGGCACATCCTCTATGGTCCTAAATGGCTTAAGCCGGAAAGTGACTAGACGCACAGTAGAGTCACACACGTCTTCACCCCTGACTACAACACGCTCAAACCCGTGGGTCTCCAGTGTGCCAAAATCCTGGAAGGCAACCGCAACGTCTGCTGGTGACACACTATGCGGCAGCCAGTGCAGCCGCGCATGTACTGGTTGATCATGGAGATCATAGATCTGCACCGGACAACCATTAATGACCATTTTTGCTGCAAAAAGTTTCTTCTTCGCAGCAGGTGTGGCCAAGGTGACCTCAAAGGCATTCCCAGGACGAAGAGGACCGAAAGCCTCCACTTCTCTTCTACCAACAACATCCTCCACATGCAGGAGCACTTGGGAAACTGGGTATGGCCTACCCTTCTCCCCACACAGGAGAATGAGGGATTTAGTCAGGTCCGCAGACAGTAAGCCCCCACCATACATTTTCTTCAAGGCGAGAAGCTGTCGGCTATCTTGACGACCATTCTCGGAATTACTCTTCAACACTACTCCTGGATTCAAGTTCATAACTGATCGTCCCTTCCCCTTAACTGCTGTAGAAAACATTTTACCGACAACTTGAACCACTTCTCTTCGCTCACTCTCCTTTGAATCCTCCTGACTCTGCTGTGCAGCCGAATCATTCACAAGGTGACGGCCATCTTCATGGCGTCGATCTTCATTGACTACACTGGAATGCGATCGTAAACCATATTTCTCCACTAGTTCTCTCGATATCCCTCGCCTCTCTGCCTCTATCACATCTTCAAAAACTGAATCATCGACCAACCCAGTGTTAATCTCTGACAAAGTAAGAACCTTGGCCAAACACAACTCCCTCAGCAAGGCATCAACGTCATCCGCCATGTTAACCACGTTAATATTTTATAAAATATTAATAAATAATTAATAAATAATTTCGACCTTTTCTTGAACAACAAACATAGTACGTAGCGTGACTATACCGTTTGTTGAACAAAAAAACGCGTTTGGTCCTATTCTTACAGCATTTTCTCTGCTTACTCAATACACGCAGCCGACTGAGTTGTCCCCACCATGTGCGATCAGCGGTTCTTCAATTGTCAGTCAGCTTCCCGGGCGTCCCGCTACGGCGTGTTACCCGCTTGTAAGACACTGATGCTATGGCGCCGCGCTACAGTGGTTTACAACGTCAACAATTGAATTGATGTGATGTTTGTTGTGATGATTGTTGCCTAACTTGGCGCGACACACTAGCGTGTGTCTAGATATGTATAATACTTGCATCTTTTATTGCTAATGCTGGAGTTAGTCCACTTTCAAGCAAAACGCCACTAAGCATCGGTAGCATCGTTGCTACCTTCTTCAGAAACTCGCTCAGGGCATCCTGAATCAAACTTATGTTTTAATTTGATGTCCAAAATGTTTCCATTTTCACAGGAAGTTTCACAGTGCTAGCAATGTAAGTCAACGGTACTGGTATCGTTATTGTAAGAAGATCTTCTTTGTCTCTCAACATTTTTTATTGATAATTGGAGGCAGCTGTCAAAAACATAGTCAACAAGACTGAATTTGCAGACATTATTCAAGGGTTGTAATAGGGTGTGAAGGGTAGTAAACAGGTCCTCAAAGGTGTTGTTTCCCTTGACTGGCAACTTTTGAAACTGATTCATGACATCAACAACAACACTGGTTTTCAGGGTATGCTCTCTTTAGAAATTTCTGTCTGTGGTATCTAATTTTTTTTCCAGTTCAGATATGAGTTGAGGCTTCATGGATTTGGCAATAGCACCATTCTCATCTCTTAAAGATCAAGGTGAAACGTCGCATGTAAGAATTTCTGCTATCGTCATTCCTCTCTCCTTGGCAGTATTAATTTTTCTCCGAAAGTTTATATGGACTTTGATGGTATTTTCACAGTTTGCTTTTCTGTCTGCTTGTCTGGTTGGTAGCACTTACTGGAGAATACGTGCCGATACAAGAGGTCCCAGTTCCCCTCCCTGTCAGCTCTTATGAGGTTTAGAGCTGGGTATAAACCTTTCCTCTCGAAACAGGTAGGAAACTTCTTCTGATGTCGTCAAAAATTCGACCGTTTTCTTGGCATATTCAATGCTGGAAACATTCCCCTGGTTAGAATATTGTGAACCCTAAGTTCACCTTTACCAATGTATGAGTTTTCTCTGAATTCAATGGACTACAACATCTGTTGGATGTGGTCTACCATTTTATTTCTGAGGCCCCTGTTAACTCATGATACAGTATCAGCTCATAATCAACTGGCGTAATGTTCAACAGCCCTTGAAACGGTTTTCGTGCATGAGGAGCACTTCATGGTAAGCAAGCTACCATTCAGCAAAATATTCCTTCCGTTTTGTTTGGCCAATAATCCCACCAGCTGAATTCTGAGAGCGATTTATTGTTTGTTTGAGAACCATGTCGACACCCAGAGCTTTAAACTTTCCATTTGTTCTTCAAACAACAAAATGACCTTTTTTGAACCGTTTATATACCTGGGGATGAAGTCTGTAGATTCATCATTTGCTCAAAGAATAAGGTGCCCCATCTCAAGTAGTTCACTCTACCAAAAGTGTAAAATTGGTAGGATATCTTTCACTTTTTGCATGTAGAGGTTCCAGTACTCCTTCCTATCTGCTCTTATGAGATACTTTAAAAGATTTTAGAAACAAGAATCACTCCAGATATCTACACTGCTCTGGATTCTGAACCTGTTCATGTGTAAAAGCATCCAACAATTTCAACGTTCCTCCTGATGTTGAGATTAGCTCTTTACGAATTTTTTTACTTTTTTTCTCTTAAAACACACAGTAAGTGGTCTAGGATAAGTAAAGATGGTCTTAACCATCGGAAATGTTGTAAGGAATACTAAAAAACCTGTCATACTTACTGTAGATGTACTGACAAAAGCAAAAAGTAATTCATTGTTAACCATTGCGCGTCTATAGCAAAAACAAAATAGCGTCCTTTAAAATTCTGCCCGGGTTGCCAGATGTCTACCCAAGATTTTTTCCATTCTTTAGGCATGCCCTAATAGGATCTAAAGAGAAACCTTGTCCACCTCAAAATTACTACGGGTCTTATGGCCAGGATCTGCATTAATTATAAATAATTAACTGGACCACGTAATCGGCAGGAAATTCTAATAAAAATTCTACTGGACCAGTACATGTCTTTAACTAGGTATTTTTAACTGGACCAGTAACCAACAGTAGAATATAGTTAACTGGACCAGAAACTCCAGCTGGATTTTTTTTCGTACTGGACCAATACCTCCAGGGTATTATCAACTGGATCAGTAGCAACTGTAATTGAACCGGTAATCATCAATAAACTATAATCAGTTGGGTCAGTAACTCCAATAGGTAACAAGTTCGTAAGTTCAGAAAGTGTAGTAAGTTTATGCCGGGCAATTTGGTGACTGGGATGGCAGAGCCAAAGCAAGCTATAAGCAGGACGGCTGCACGTATACTATTTTGCATTTTTCTACTTGTTTTCCTTGAAATGCCTTTCCTCCATATGAAACACAACCTGTTGACTTCACCAGTAACTGTGTATACTTTATCAATCAGTAGCATGCACAGACCACCGAGAGTAAAAGGGCATGCTAAAGTTCTAATGGATTTTTTTTTTGGCTTTTCAGTATTTTTTTAACCTTATTTATCGTTTTTTGCAGCTTTCCTTGCCTTCTTCTTGCTGTTTTAGCCTGCATTTCATCGGTTCAAAGTGGGGCATATTTTTACAAAAAGGGGCAAGAAAGGCGAATTTTCCGGACGCCCCCCCCCCCCCCCACCTCCTGTGTATACCACTGGTACTCTATGATCTGTAAATAATCCAAAAACCGTGCAGGTTCTGTTCGTGTAGCATTAAAGAAAGCACTTTAAGTAAATAAAGAAATGCGTTGATATAAAAGAGCTCTGCATGGTGAGCATAAATCGAAAATTTTTGGCATTGATTGACTTTTAGCGCAGTTTGGGCAGCAAGCGACAGCATGTGGCAAATTCGACTTATACAGTAGTAGCACACGTACATGTTGTCCGAGTTTTGGTATGTCGTGGGTGTTTTTCTAATTGCTTTTTTCAGCAGGAACGCGATACACAGTGAATTTCCTGTAATATATGTATATTTATTGTAGTACAGTGCTTTTCAGTGAGCATTTGTTAAATATCATCACAGAAGTAAAGCAACTCTAAGAATTTATCAAATATTGTGAAAAATTAGAATTCCTTGAATTCAAAAGAATTTCTTGGAAAATCAAGTGTAGCATGTAATTTTCGCTTGAACCATTCATGTTTTGCACTCAGTACCAGATTTCCAAATCGAAGCCTTAAGAAATAACTGTGATTCCTGGCCTAGTAGCTATTCTCACTATATAACGCGCAGGTTTTACTGGACCAGTAGGTTGGGTTAGTTATTGGACCAGTAGGCTCTTCTTACAGGACCGGTAACAAAAGCCTGCAGGTCTGATAAGGATTTTATATTCAAGCAATTCGTAAATTAGTTATACATTTTAATAGCATAATGCAAGGTTCTCTGTAAATACCGCATTTTATTTTCTCATGCAAAGTGTATGTTTCTTTTTTTGTGTGTTTGCAACCTCTGTTAGGCGTCAGTAGCCGTCAAGCCGATCTCAGGACCCGTTCGTTTTCTTTGCGAATAAAGTTTTTATTATTATTATTATTCGCTGAGGGGGCGAACTTCGTAGACGTGAAACATGTGCTCTTCACTAAGGGAACATTTTATTTAAGAAGAACGAAACTGACAACTAGATGATACGCTAAACAGAGACATGAACTAAGCGTGAGTAATTGAAGACCGTTAGTGTCCATTTGTGCGAATCCAAAGTGCAGATTTTAATCTATGTTCAGTTTGATTTTGTGTCGTATAATGGGCGTTGCCAGCCCGCGTCGCAGAACATTCTCATATGACGTCATTACAGCGAAGGGGTTGTGCTCAAGCGATGCACGTCTCACGCGTTTTGAAACTGATATAATGTGACATAATTCATTTCGCATCTGACATCACCAAGCGAAGGACCTTTAGTAAATTGATGAGAATAGGTGGTTACCCCAGCAAAAATTGATCATGGTCAGCCATGGTTAAACACGGGTAGTTCATGGGTAAACATGGTTAAACCATGGGTGGTCCCAATTTACACTTGGTTAAACCTCGTTCAAAACCATGGTCACTAGTTACCATGGTAACAGGACACTTTCACCATGTTTCAATCTTTGGATAACAATGGTTGGTCCCAATTTACCATTGGTTTAACAATGGCAAACCATGATCATAAACAGTGGTTTAACCTAGGAACATTTTTGCTGGGGTATTCCACTGTTTGACTAAATTTTGGGGTAAAATAACATACTAATCGAAATATGGCAAGGTGCATGGATTGTGAAAACAAATTAGTGTTAACAGAAGGCAATTTTTTTACGTGCTAAATTTGTAAAGGGGAATGCCACCACGAAAAAAAATGCTCAGGCCTACCAACGTCAACAATAAGAGGAATGAGTCAAAAAAGAAAGATGAATGGACATTTAAACAATGTAAGAAAAGAACTAACTCGTCAAATGAAGATGAAAATGATGCTGAACCGAATCCTAAAGATAAAGAATTGAGAGAAATAGACAGGAATAATAGTGATGAAAATGAGGAGGTTTTAGATGAAGATAACGATATGAAGAATCCATACACAAATGGAAAGGGCAGTTAACGAAATTTTGAAAATGAAACCGTCCATAGATAAAATCGATACAATTTTACACGGGATGAAATTTATTGAGCAGTAATACGAAGATCTAAAAAAAGAAACGAAGAAATTAAGCAAAGACTTAAGCGATTGGAAGATAAATTAGATGAAGTCGATAAACAAAAGAAAGACATAAAGGAAATAAGACAAACTGTTACCAAACTTAGGCAAGATCAAAACGAACTAGAACAATACAACAGAAATAAAAACACTGAGATTTTTGGGGTCGAAGAAGTAGAAGAGGAAAGCATGTAGGACACGGTGTATAGGGGTAATTATCTAGAATAACTACTTTTATTTATTTATTTATTTAAACATATGTCGTCATTATTCTTAAAAAGAATTGCGACGATACTTATTACATAAAATGAAAGAAAAACAAAATACACAAAAAAAAAAGATACGATACCAAGACTGAACCTGTATACAGGGTGTTCGGAAATTGGTGTCAAATATTTTGAGGGTCCGCTGTGTGATCAAAGATAAGAAGAAAAAGTCCTATAAACATGGGTCCGGAAATGCACCAGTCTTTAGTTACAGCCCCCCCCCCCCCCAGGTTTGGGGTAAACAGTTCTTAAATACCTCGTAATGATTCACCGTTTCCATTCCAAACTCAGGATATGTGCCATATCATACCTGGTATTTCAGTACTTCATAATACAGTATTGGGTCGCACAACTAATCAGAGGGAGAGGTAATTTTCTTATGGGGGGGGGGATCAAACGTGGGGGAAGAGAGGAGTAACTGCTTTGGT
>JAHWFP010253675.1:7778-21857 GCA_023313725.1 Lithobius niger
ACTATTTGCACGCATGTCATGACTTTCAATAATTAGTGGTTGAAGACCATATTAAGTTGGCAAATTCAACCTTCACATTATATCATAGATGGAAAATCTTTGACAAGATGGTTTTAAACTTTATATTCAGTAGATTTCTCAAATTTAAATTTTTTTAAAAATTCGTGTATCTAAGTATTTTGCTGAAGAAAATTAATAAGAAAATTAATATACAACTAAAAGATTAACACATCATAACACTCGTATTAGTACGAATGTCACGACTTTCAATAATTAATGCTTAAGGATAAATAAGCAAAAGAAAATAGGCAAATTCAAGCTTCACTTATTTTTTACATGAAAGATCTATGACATGATGGTTTTAACTATACATTCAGTAGTTTAATATGTTTATCAAATTTCAAATTTTGTTAGGATCCCCTAACAAACCATACTGATTTACGAACTGGCCACAAATTTGTGACTGAATCAGTATCGTGAAAAGTTTTAAATTCACAGGATAATAAGCCAAAAAAGTTATTGTGAATAAAGACAGACAGACGAAAACACCAGACCAGAATAAGGGAAGCCTTAGATCCATTTTGTAATGTATAAGATTACAAAGACATAAGATTATTTATCAAGGGGGTAGTCTCTCTTTTCATTTCATTGCTGCATTATTGTTAAACAGCTCACGTCATGCTGCACATTAACTTAACAATTACGATAATTTATTCACAGCGTTGTTCACATTGACATTCGAAAAGTATCTTTATCATACACGGCCGTGTATATTTATGATTGAAGTCGTCTCTCCAGCAAAACTAAAATTATTAATTTCTCCGTTCCTATTCAATATATTTCGACCAAACTTGACCAGATCGTAGTTAGGCATGAGAGGTATATTTATGCTAACTTTTGCGCAATTCCGTACAATAGTAAAAGTAGGGAGCCACACGTAAATTTGAAAACTGTTCACTTGTTGTTGTTGTTGTTCTTGTTCTTCGCTGCCACGGTTTCAGAAAAAAATACTGCACCTACCTACCTCACAGAGACCACTTTTTCGATTGGTCGATCCGTTCGGGAGTTACGGGACCCTGAACGATCATTTTTGATTGTTTCATTGTTTTAACCATTGCAATTAGGGAACAATGTCACCTAGCAAACTCCATATCCATTCTTCGTGAACGTGTTATGTCTTTGCTACGGAATAAAGGGCGAAATGAAAGTTCCGTGTTTCAGTTAAACGATATAGATTTAAACCAAACTATGCTACGTTGTTAATTTCGAGTCGAAATTGGCAGCTAGAAACGATAGAATGGTGAATTTGTATCGCAGATGCAGGCTTTCAGAGCTGAGTTGAATTGTTTCAAAGTGGCCAGGAACAATCGAATGCATGCATAAAGCCATAGATTAGAAAGTTAACTAGATATACCGTCTTACTTCTTCCCGTCCTACGCGGAGCTCTGGCGGTAGTTGCGGGTACTAGTATCTCTGCTAATGCTTTTGCCTTTGAAGCAGCACGGAAGGCAAAGCATTATTAGAGGTATTAGTAGCCGCAACTACCGCCAGAGCTCCGCGTAGGACGGGGAGAAGTAAGACGGTATATCTAGTTAACTTTCTAATCTATGATAAAGCTTTGTAGCGCGACGCCAAAATTGTAAAAAAGGTATACTACACGGATTACAAACAAAAACGTCAAATGTGCTGTGAAAAGGGGAGTTATATGATTGAATTTTCACTTGTTAAAATGTACACGGATACAAATTGATGTTTTTTAATTGATATAATTAAATGTGTACAATTGAGAAAATTGCATCTGTTTAAAGTGCTGTTGTGCTTTGCGAATCATATATTTAAAATGTAAAGCACTACAGCACCTAAACAGATCAATTTTCTCAGTTGTACACATTTGATTATTTCAATTAAAAATTATCAATTTTTATCCGTGTACATTTTAACAAGTGAAAAGTCAATCATATAACCCTTTTTTTTACGGCGCACTTGATGTTTTTGTTTATATTTAATATGTTGCAGATTTATAGAACTCGAAACGAAAACCAAAAAAAAAAAAAAAAAACAGCAACTGAACTCAAGAAAAGAAAACACACTAGAAACACACAATAGAGTTTGATCATACCAAAACCCTGTAAGTGTAAAGGGGCCCACTAAGTTTTGCCATAAATAGTAATGATATCGGATCACCAATGGCTGCCACCAAGTTTGTGGTCCAAACCGGACCATTGAAGTTTAATTGACAAACACTAAAGTGTAATTTAAGACTGTTTGTTCTGAGTTAGGATGATCTTTGGTGGCAGCCACTGGGGCGCTGATATCACTACTTATTATGGCAAAAAACTTAATGGTCCCTTTTCCCCTTTACCAGGAATATTTACGTCATTTTCACTTCTGCATTGTTATGAGCAATTTTTTTTCAGTATACGTCTCTATTATTTATTCTACGCGTATTTAAAATGTCTGTCTCGTCTACATTGGGCATATAACCCGGTTAGGGTCCGGATTCCTTATGTAAGAAATAACAACAACAATGCAGTCAGAAAACCTGGTTTGGATTTGGCTCCCTAAAGGCACATTCCGCCTGCATTATAACAGACACGCGCAGATCGCTTCCGCGCTAATGTCACCGTCACCAAGGTCAACTGAAATAGTAGCTGCGTTCCTCGCAGTGAGGAACGCAGCTAATATCTCAGTTGGATTCGGGAATAGTATACGAAACAGCATCAAGTTAAAGATTGTGTCGTCACAAACCGTAATAATTTCTGTATTTTAGCATCACAATTTATAATTTGTCTATTAGATTTTTAATCTCATAGTAATTATTAGCAAACGATTAAAATTAGTACATGGACACACACAGATGAAACGTCAAGTTTATTGTAGGCGCTCAAACAATCATAGACGTGTACGATACAGTAAATATAGTTCCCAATATTCAACAGAAAATCTCACAGACGCCACATTTTAAAACGGATTTTTAGCAAGTGAAAGGCTAGCGGTAAGTAAATATACCTTTGGGGCCGTACTTGATGTGGAGGATCGACAAAATGGCACTGGGAGTAAAAACAAAAACAACTATGTATTGTATTGTATGTATTGTGTTCTGTTTTGATCACAGAGGGCATGTCCTCATCGACAGTGATATTTCCGTTAACGTGTCAGTTGGGCAAACTGTGTTAGTTTAAACAAACTCCCGCCGTAGCAGGTGTTTTCTCGACATGAGCTTAATTTCAAACAGAAACAATAATAACATTTTTTAATTCATTCCTTTTGTCCATGGTGAGTGGCAACAGATATACAAGAGCTGCATGGAGAATGCCTTGCTGTTGCTTTTTTTCACACTGTCTGCTGACAATCAGAAATTGGTTTTGGTATTTGGCCAGTGATCAGTAATTTGAAAATGTAAGGTTTTTTTCTGACCTTTATATTAGTTTCGTATCAATAGTAATGCATCGGATTGTGTGTAATTGATTTAAATTTGATCCTGGCAAGTTCCAAAACCATACTAGGTCTACTACAAGTCCTCAAAAAAAATTTTTCGGTTCTCAGAGTCTGCCTGGTAACCTTTTTTTTTTTTAGCTAAATCAAAAAATGACCCGCAAAAGGTTACTTAAAGCGTAATTTGTGAGAGAGGTGAGCTTTCTTGCACAGATGTTATCCAGTAATCATCAGGTTTAGTTGTAGTTTGAAACAGTTTAGAAATTCACTACCACAATCTGAACAGAACGAATCAATTTGAGATACTAGATTACTTGTTTCAAATAGAAATATAAAATAAAAATGAAAACCTGGTGACTTAGGGATTGTAAAATATACCCAAAACCGAAAACATTTTTTTGCGTGGGATAATTTTTTCTTACCTCAAAACATTGCCTTTTGTTTTGTTTCATTGTTTGTGAAGTATTTTGCCAAACCTTTTGCCAAACCCATACAAGTTCGTAAATACGGAAAGCTTTGATTTGACTGAACTATTCGTATTGGCTCTATAGTTAGATGGCCATTATAGTACGTGAAGTGTTCGTATTTGGGTCAGTTTGCCGATACTTTACTATTCGGTATCCATTTTGCATTAAAATAGTGGTATCAGTCTTTGATTGATAGCAGTGTGATACAGCCTTACATAGTATTGGTACTAAAACAAATGCACTAAAACATTTACTATAAGCTGGCTCAAATTTAGATGTTCATATCTATTAGGTGTTCTGGTTATACTCGAAGCTTTCTGAGTAATATTAATTTAGATAACACTGAATGTTTATTATTGTTGATTGTTGCCAATCTGAGGGTTTTAAGACCAAAAAAAATTTGTTGTATCATTGCAGTAAATTTGAAATTTACCATTTTTTTAGGTTAAAGCACAATGGTAGCATGCAGGCACCAATGCAGGAGCCCCTCGGACTGAAAAGGCTAATGCTGAAAAAATTATTGCTCGTTCATTTGTGAAGGAAATTTTATTTTATTTTCATACGAGTGATGTAGGTTTTTCGTTTGTAAATATAAAGTATAAGTGTAAGTATAAAGTGTTTTATGTAAACACTCGTCTCTTCTTGGCTTTAAATCTGAATCCAGGCAGATTTTCTACTCGTGCTGAATAATAGTAGTAGACATTTGAGACATTTAACTTCCTAGAATATTTCTGCTTTGCACCATGTAAAATACAAATCCGTAAAGACTGGATGGAGTGGGCTATTGGTTAAATTTGTGTATCAGTGGTGTTCAAGCCTTAATTGAAATACATGGGGGTATGTACTTTTAAGTGCCAAGTCATTCTGTTGCAAGGTAATTTCTAAATAATGATTAACATCTTATTCGTTCTGTTAGATTACTTGTGAGGTTTTGAGTCAAAATTTCATAAACTATTTGCCAAGTTTTATTGGTAAGCGAACTTAAATCCACTCATAGGCCATAGAATAGAGGTTGAAAATGTACAATGAGTTGCCAAGGGCTGTTCTCTGCTCTGCTCATAGCTAAAATGCTTGGTAAGTTTAAACATTTCGCAATAAAGTTGGCTTTTTAAAGATGTAATTCCTACCAAAATGTGCCACTCAAAATTAAATAAGTTGCTTCTTGCTGCATGGTTCGCACGAAGCGTTGCAAAATGTTTTTGAGTTTGTCTTACATATTTGTTTACTTGGCTACTAAATCGATTCTAGGACAAAAACACATGCACCAAAAAGGCCAAGGGAAACACATACCTAGTGAAACTCTTTACCCGGCCTGGTGAAATTCGAGCCAAGATAACTGAATCTAGTCTATTACAAATATAAATAGAAGATCCACGGGTTATCCACTCACCCACCCAAAAGTTAACGGTTAACATGGCAACAAAGTGTGGGAGAGCATTCCATGAACAAACAGCCCTTTCAGTAAAAAAACTGAAAGCGGAGTTTAGTTTGAGAAACAGCGCCAGAAATGCGGAAAGGATGACCACGAGTAGGAATTAAATTAGGAGAGGGAAAAAAAGCAGGGCCTACACCAAGGAGAGTAAGTTGATAAGTAAGTCACCACGATGAAAACGATCATGAAAAGAAATAAGGCGAAGTTTTCGGAGGCGATCAGGATAGGATAAGGAGCGAATGGCGTGACACCATTTGGTAAAGCGATGTTAGTGAGTAAAGATTGTAAGGGTGGCAAATTTGGGAGCAATAATCAAAAAGTGGAAGGAGAAAAGTTTTGTATACAACAGTAAAAAGATGAGGCGTGAGATCAGAGAAAGCCTTAAGAACAAAATATGCTTTGCGAACGACCTTAGAGATAAGATTTTCAGTGTGAAAATTGAAATTGAGGGCGTTGTCCATAAGGACACCTAGGTCCATATGACCAGTAACAGGAGTAATAACCGTGCCAGAAAGATGGTAAGAGAAGTGAGGGTTGTTATAGCCAAAATAAAGAACGTAGCATTTGTCAGTGTTGAAAAGAAGGTAGTTGACAGTAACAACACATAAAAAAATTTTTTCATCGGGCTTATTTGACCAATGCTTTTCCCGCTGCTTTTATCTTCCATTATGCGCGCGAATAAAACTAGAACACTTCAGTGTTTAGCATTATGTAAGCCCAAATTTTATTTATAATACAGTGATCGTAGGAACGAAATTCGTGGATCAACAATTCAATTGAGTGTACTCCTACATATTCAACATAAATACCCAGTTGTTTAGTACTTTAATGTCAGAAAATTAGTTCCTACATTCACATTTTTTAAAAGTGGAAATAAAAAAAATTTGTGCGTCGAATTTTCTTTTATGAACTATGTTTATATTTATTTCAGTACAGCAAATCAGTGGCCTCACCATCACAGCTACCTCTAAATGACGGCCATGGATATCTTATGGTTATGGTTTATTTTCCGGGACGATTCCAAATGTCCAGTGGATATCCCAGCCACCTCACAACAGCTACCATGGATATCTTATGGTTGTGTTTTCTTTCCTGGGCGATTCCAGATGTCCAGTGGCAATCCCAGCCACCTCACAACGATGTCTATCGATATCCTTGCAACTTCTAAACGACGTCCACGAATATCTTATGGAATTAATACAGATGCAAACCTGTTTACGTTGCATTTTGGACTGTCAGACTGCATGAGCGGGGAATCGAACCCACGACCTTTGGAACCAAAGGCAGAGGTCCTACCTCAGAGCCAGCGTGACACGGCCTGGATGTATATATGCACGTGTTAAATGCTGCTTGTGGACGTTTCCTTAGGCCGTGTCAGTCTGGCTCAGCGGTAGGACCTCCTCCTTTGGTTCCAAAGATCGTGGGTCCGATTCTCCGCTCAGGCAGTGTAACATATAAGTCCAAAAGGCAACGTAAACAGGTTTGCATCTATATTAATTTCACTTGTTGAGCCTATGGCTTTCCGTCTTTACTTATTTATTGTCTCATGGATATGGCTGGTTTTTTTTTTAAATGGGCTACTCCAGATATCTAGAGCATATACACCAGCCACCTCTGAAAGACGTCCACTGATATCTTATGGACGTGATTTTTTTAAAGAGTAATTTCTGTACATCCAATGGATATTCTTGTAAGCTCTAAACGACGTCCACAGATATCGTATGGAAAATGTTTTTTTTTTTAATGGACTACTCCAGTTATCTAGTGGATACACCAGCCACCTTTGAAAGACGGTAACTCATATCTTATGGGTGAGATTTTTTAAAGGGTAATTTCTGTACATCCTATGGATATTCTTGTAAGCTCTAAACTACGTCCATGGATATCTTACGGACATTTTTTATGAGTAATTACAGACATCCTTCCCAGTCGCCTCTAAACAACGCCCATAGATATCTGGTGGATGTGCTTCTTAAAAGTGTAAGTCTAGTTCAGCCAAAAGCCATCCTTGTAACCGCAAAACAACGTCCACAGATATCTTACAGATATATTTTTTATGGGAGATTCCAGATATCCAGTGGAGATCCTCACGATCTCCAGCCAACTTCAAGTGGATCTGCTGCGCCATGCCCTATGGGTGTGCTGCGCCATTCCCAGGACTGGGACACTAGAAGTTTAATAAATATTCAAGGAATGGATGTAAATAGATATCTTAGATATATCCCTTATACCCACGGATGACACCCATAGGATGTTTCTGTGCTATATGGGTAATGAGGCAATGTCGGCAACGGGTGAAGGGTATTGTCCATTACGTAGTAACAAGTATTAACGAACGAAATATTACGTCGCATTATTTTATTATACATTTTAAAATTGGAGTACTTCTTCAAGTCAGTGCAGCTTGATGGTTAGGTTGTCGGCTTACTAATCGTTAGGTTGTTAAGTTTGAATTCTGCCCAATCTGCGAAAACTGGGTATTAGTTTAAAACGTGTAGGAGGAATGATAATACACCTGACAGGTAGAAGAAATACTCTAGGGAGGTGTTATTGGTATACATCATTTTCGTACGTGGCCTGTGGCTACAGAAATAGTGAAGTTATGATTTCAATTAGTAGGTAATCTTTGTTAGCCAGTGTGGCAAAAAATAAATCACTAAAGAAATTACATTTCCGTAAGGAAATCATCATAGAGTTTGCTTCTTTTTAAAACAATTCAAGCTTCATTGCGTATTCGATAACTAAGGGTGGAGCGACTGAAGGGGCCATCAAACGAAACAGTTTTTTTTTTTAGTCAGTGTGCGGCGTGATTGAAAATAACTTAGTTTGGTGAAACATGCTCATACACATGAGCGACCAGCCAAACTAAATATGAGCATTGAAAATCTGTGACCAATAAATTGTAGCTGGTGTTAACACGTACTTCATCATTTAAGTATTTGTTTTTTTTTCTTAACTGAAGCATTGTTATTGGAGTGGTATGTCTGTCAACATCATAACAGCAGTAACAGGAATGTCTTTGAGCATAGCGAGACAATACGGAATGAGCAAGCATTAACATGAACGTGGAAGATTATCATAGAATTGATCATAAGAAAGGCGGAACTTAAACATGGAAGAATGTAATAGAATTGATCATTAGAAAGGTGGAATTTAAACATGGAAGAATATAATAAAAGTGATCATTAGAAAGGCGGAACTTAAACATGGAAGAATATAATAGATTGATTATTAGAACGGCGGCTACTTAGAGATACCATAAGCATTGGGAGTGAGGATACATGATTCACAGGATGCGCTGAGTGAGTGAGCGAAGTAAATAAATTGTAGCTGGTGTTAACACTTCCTTCATCATTTAAGTATTTTTTTTTCTTAACTGAAGTGTTGTTTTTGGAGTGGTATGTCTAGCAGCATCATAAGGAACAGTAGCAGTAACAGGAATGTCCTCGAGCCTTGCGAGACAATTCGGAATGAGCAAGCATTAACGTGAACATGGAAGATTATAATAAAATTGATCATTAGAAAGGCGGAACTTTACCATGGAAAAATATAATAGAATTGATCATAAGAAAGGCGGAATTTAAACATGGAAGAATATAATAGAATTGGTTATTAGAAAGGCAGAACTTCAACATGGAAGAACATAATAGAATTGAACATTAAAAAGGCGGAACTTAAACATGGAAGAATATAATAGAAATGATCATTAGAAAGGCGGGCCTTAAACATGGAAGAATAGAATTGATCATTAAAAAGGCGGAACTTAAACATGGGAGAATTTCATAAATTGGTCATTAGAAAAGCAGAACTTCAACATGGAAGAATATAATAGAATTGAACATTAGAAAGGCGGGACTTAAAATATAATAGAATTGAACATTAGAAAGGCGGAACTTAAACATATAAAAATATAATAGAATTGAACATTAGAAAGGCGGAACTTAAACATGGAAAAAATATAATAGAATTGAACAATAGAAAGGCGGAACTTAAACATGGAAAAATATAATAGAATTGAACATTAGAAAGGCGGGACTAAAACATGGAAGAATAGAATAAATCATTAGAAAGGCGGAACTTAAACATGGAAGAACACAATAGAATAGTTCATTAGAAAGGCGGCTACTTAGAAAAAGGGATCATAAGCATTAGGAGTGGGGATATATGAGTCACAGGATGTGCTGATTGAGTGAGCGAAGTGAATGAAAAATAGCGTCAATATAAGTGTTCACTAAGCATAACAAGATGAAAAGGTTTTCAAGCAACCAAATTTGATACCTCTAAGTATAATCAGACGAATAGGTTTTCTAAGAAACTTAATTTGATGCCGCATTGACGCACAAAAGATAGCTGAACAACCAAATTTTTGAAATGCTGCATCGCACACTACCCATGCCTTGAACGGAAGTAACATTATTAGCCATCGAAAAATTGTTTCATCCAATGATGTTTGAGTGTGCCAATGTTTAAAAGGGTGCACCTTGCAATTTGAGGCACATAAGGCACTGACTGAGTGAACAAACAAAAATCGACATTTGTTAGCCAGTGTGAGCAAATATTTGGTTGAAGAAACTTAATTCGGTGAAACATGGACATACGCATGAGCGACTAAACTGCACCAGTGCTGCAAATGGAGCATTCAAAACCAGAGTGTGTAACACGGACTTCCTCTAGTTATTACCTAATAGAAAATACTGGTTTATTGTCTGGTGTAGATAAGCAGCAGCTAGCCTTTTGTCAAACACTGGTTAATATATACGTAATGACTTGATTTGCACAACTGACACCAAGTATTGCGCACCACTAAAGCCCATGAACTGAACTTGATGGGCAAAACGCTAGTGCACTTCTAGATATTTTTTTACTTTGGTTAAATGCTGTATTTAGAGTTGCTTTCTTGAGAATTCGGAATGCTGACATGCTCATTTCACTTGGCTTGACTTACGACTTTTGAAGAGGTTAATAAAGCTTGCGCCAACTAGGAACTTTCCTACTACAGAAGATGTATGAAACTTCCTAGTTGGCGTAGTAAGCGTTATTAACCTCATCAACATTACAGAGTTGCACTAGATAGTAGGTTGGTGTTGTCTTAATAAAGCAATAATTAACCAACGTAAAATGTGTTACCTGTCACACAGGACCGCCCCCACCACTGCACTGTGACTGAGGTTGGTGCTAATGATGTAGCTGTCAACGCGCCATTAAGCCTCAATCCCCCACCCTAGCCAATATCTGGAAGAGTGCTAGCACTTTGCCTATCAAGTTCAGATCATTGGCTTTCAGTGGTGTCTAACTGTTGGTGTCAATTATGCATTTTTGGGGGGATGGGAGGTTTAATTTATCTGTAGTGCTCACGTATTTGCTACCACTAGTGTAACTATGGAGTGTCGAACTCTGTAGTGTAATCAATCTTTCTTAAAACTGTTAGATTGCAATACAAACAGGAATGTTTTTATTAGCTAATTCTTTCATAACAATGGATATCCACATGCATACCTGATGATAGCTGGTGATGCATACCCTCCCCATCATAATCTTATATTCATTGGTTTGTTCTCTAACAATTAAATTATGTAATCACACACTACCCACCCATTCTCGAAATTGGTAATTTACCTTGGAGATACAGAGTCAAGAAATTTTCCAACTCCACCACTAGATGCTGAACAAAACAAGCTAACATTTTCGTGCATATGCCAGTTGTATAAGAGCGCAGTGCTGTATCACTGAGACATCATCCAAAAGTACTAAAACTACGTTAACTATCGAATCTTCCTGAAAATAGCAACTTTTTAGTTTTATTCGTTTTACATACCGATATTGCAACTTTGATGGCATTCCTCGGAAAAACCATGCGATTCCATAATTCTTCAAAGGTGGTATTCAAATCTTGAAACGCCCATTTATTAACATTTCCATTTGAACAAACTGTCTCATCGTGAGAGTATTCCTTTCTTCGACATACTTCGTCGATTAATTGTTTAGTATGATAACTTAGATCAGAGTAGAAATGAGTGGGACACAATGTCACAGCAGGAAAAGAAATGGTGCGATTTCTGACGACTGAAACTTCTACAGTAACGGGATAATTAAAGTATGTTTTCATTCTGTCTGTCAATTGGGTAACACTCACAGTCAAACATAAAATAACTGCAATTACCCAGAAGACCTTTCTCCGTATTCCTACGCTAATATCAAACAGTTTGCGGACACCTGGTATGCCAACATCTGACGCTAGTGACTGATTGTTTTCCACTTCGTCTTGTGAACTAATGGCGTCAGGAGCTAGATGTTTCCTACAATTTACGTTGTTTACATTTTTGGATCTTCTCACCGTAAAATGTTGTAATCGTACCTTTCTTCGAAGGCATCTTCGAAGGTGTGGAATGTTGTGGTAAGTCGACAATGAGGTTTGAATTCCGACTTTAAATCCCATTTTTAGTCTTTTCTTTCCTTCGAAGTTTTAAATTCACCAGATGTCTGTATCTCTTTTCTTCTGTGGTGGTTTGCTTTGGCAACTGCTCTGTCGTGTATAAGGTGTCGTGTGGCCTTCAGAATGGTTTGACGATAGGTATCAAAGATAAGACATCATTAGTCAGCAAACGCCATGTCCGAGAAGACTGTTTACCACAATATGAAGTGGCATCGTTAGTATACTTGAGGGAAATAATTGGCACTGAGGTAACATCATTAACCGATGGTGCACGGACGTTCCTTACGTCACTTCAACTCAGGTCAACTTTTGTTGACTTGCACTCACATCGCCTGAGGTAGGCGCTAATGAACTAGCTGTCGACGCACTATTTAAGCCGCAATTCCCACACCCCTCACATCGCCTTTGGGAGAGAGGTGATACT
This sequence comes from Lithobius niger, assembly GCA_023313725.1. Lineage (NCBI taxonomy): Eukaryota > Metazoa > Arthropoda > Chilopoda > Lithobiomorpha > Lithobiidae > Lithobius > Lithobius niger. The sequence continues at coordinate 19,970 of JAHWFP010253675.1, forward strand.
GGGACATTCAAATCGGAGTGAGTTCTTAATCTCTAATCTTCATCAACGAAAACCCTCCCCCCTCTATTGCCATATCCCCATTTAACTAGCTGGGATTTCAACTTTGTTAAAACGAAGTGTTAGGTAGCCCTTCTAGCTTCACGACATTTCCCTCCACTAATTTCAAACAATTCCAGCGAATCAGGGCTTAGAGTGAGGTAGTGAACGGTAAACGGTATTTATTTAGGCACTTCCACTTCTCACGACAACATAAAGGGGCTGTTTGCGATAAGGCAACTTTAAAGTAGTTTTACGTGCATACATGGACATTCTTAAAGCGCTTAAAGCACTACTTCGACGTAAGTTAGATCTACTAAAGTTAAAGCGACATAAGGAGCCTCTGTGTATCGTCGTTCATAGATTTCAACACCAACTTCAGGAATATTCCTTTCATTCAGCAATCGAGCTACAATACAGGAAGGTACAGTCTTATTACGAAGCGTATTAGTATGCATCATTTTGCTTATAAAACATAAAAGTATATTTTAGCAAGGGACTATATACAGTAGACATAAGAGTTCTTAGTGACACACTAAATTGTTAACTTTACGTTTTGGGACGGATAGAACCGTAACTTCAAAAACCTGTAACCGTAATTTTACATTTAAATTGTAATTAATAGGGTAATTGAAAAAAAAATAACTTTTTTTCTTTATATTAATTTCATTAAAGTCTCAAGTCAGCCTAACGTTCGTGTGGCTGAACAGGGAAAATTTTTGAACATTACCAAACTGTTTTTATTTTTTTTTTTGAGAAGAAGAAATATCTGGTAAAGGGAGAAGCCAACCCAGGGATTCGATCCGGGAAACCTCCGATCGTCGTAGGGGCCGAAAGATTGTCCAGAATTGACCAGAATAGTTCCCATAGCTGTTGAAGGAGCATGGCAGCATCTCACGCTACCCTGGCCGTCAGTCCTGGCAAGGACTTAACCAACGTTCCTTTTCCAGGGGTTCGACCAGATCCAGCAACCAGACTGAGCTCTCTCACCGCACAGCCACGATGACCACGAAATTAACGCGACAATGTGGGCGTTAACTTCGTAAATCGATACAATGACTTGTAAACCCACTGGCTGAATAAACCACTAGAGAAATTTACTTCTTTGCATGCTGTAGAGTGACGTTGCATGAGTGAAGCTTAACAGTTTTTGACATTGAGTTTTTCCCCGATTTTTTGCGTGCTATTTTGGATAGAAAAGTCTTAAGAATGCTAATAATTTGAGAGAAGACGTAATGACTAAATGTGTCGTGTAGCCAACAGAAGGTAGATTCATAGTTCGCTTGCCAGGACAGTGTTTTGTAGCAATCATTCTTACCTGAACAATACCTTTTGTAGGCCTATTGAATGTTCAAGGAACTATTTGAACATGCCGGATGAATGATTTCCGTTTATTGCTTTTAAACTCACCAGCATACTAACTCGAACCACTGCACTGTGACTCAGGTTGGCACTGATGACCAAGCTGTCGACGCGGCATTGAACCTCTAGCCCCCATAGTAACTTTTGAATTACGTATTGTAGGATATGGGTGTAAGATAACTGGTATGGACATGGGTGAAAGATGAGTGAAAGATGAACCAAAAATAAACCCCAAAACAAAAGCAAAATGTACACGACCGGCAGGCAAGCAGCTTTCCACTCACGTGTCTGTACTCCCCAATGTGCTGCAGTGAAGTTTGTTATTTTATTGTTATTACAATTATTACAACCCAAGGACGTAAATTCCTACCCCCCCCCCCCCAAAAAAAAAAAATTGCATTACATCGTTTGCATTTGCCCATTGTTGCAAATTTTCATGTAACCTTTTGTGTGTTGCAGCACCGTAAAGGAAATTTAGTTGGGGGGGGGG
>JAHWFP010253676.1:0-15179 GCA_023313725.1 Lithobius niger
GAATGATATCACTGCCTTCAAAGGCCGACCGTTTTTGGAAACTTGGCAGGTTTTTCTACCAGTTTTGGTTTTGGGTGGATCTTGTTAACTCAAACACAAATTCTTGTTGACACGAACAAGATTTCTTGTCTTATCCAACACATTTGTTCCCATGTCTAATCCAACATGCATTCTGTACTCTTGAACATTCTGTACATTCTGTACTCCTCTCAGTGGATTGGTTTTGCCTAATTTCAGAAATCAATGAGGATCAGAGCTCCAGCACTCACCACACATTTTCCTAAACTCCTAGAACACGTCACATTCTATAGTGTCCGCGTCCTATCTCGAGTTCTCCGCAGAACGAACACAGATAATCGATTGCACGTTTTCAGTAGCAGAGTGCCTTGTTGATATCCAAGATGGTTACAAAAACAATGGCGTCCATCGATTAAAGTTACCCCATCCAGGAAGACGTAGCTGCTCACAAAATACTTGCAGGACTCAAGATACACCGCGCACACAATAAGTGGTTATTGTAGACATGTTTGTGGTTAGCGTTGTCTTGCCTGAACAGAATTAGGACGTTGCTATTGTCTCTTGGGTATCCTGCTGCAGATCAGACACAGGTACAAGATGTCTACATTAGCTTGACACCCGTAGGTAAAATATCTCGCGATCTTATCCTGCTTTTCTATCATGCATCGTCGAGTATGAAAATGGTCAGTCGTTCGGGTAAAGGTATCTCTTCCATGCTCGAGCAGAATGTGACTTCTTTTCTGGGCAAGTCTCTTCGAAGGCCTGTCTGAGCCGTTCGTATATACTCTGAAACAGGGTTTGGGAGCACACGTATAACCTGTCGTATTCGAGCCATCCATCATTTCAGATGAGATTAAGAGTTAGATTTGTCTTACCGCAGCTGGCCGGTCCAGAAACGATGTATCGTAGTTGTTTGGGAAATTTAAGCATGTCTCCCTTCTTGTTATTCTCGAAGTTGGGCTCATTCATGGAGTCGTAGTTAATGATTTTCATCGCGCAGTTGAAAGAACTGATTTGCTTTATGTACAACGAATTTTTTGTTTAATAAAACAACAACACATATCTAAAATGTACTGCTTAAAGTGTAAGTTAGTTACTGGTACTGCGGACCCAGTTATCATCAGAACATCGAATAAACAACAACTTCTTAAAGGAGATGCGAAGTTTGTGGGACGAACAAAGGTCAGTTTAAGAAGCTACACGGTAAACTAACTCGCAAAAGATCTGAAGCTCCTACAAAGGGCTCGGGCCTGTTAAATACGTTTATAAATAAACAACCAGTCGAACTTCACATCCCAGGCTATAAGTTTTGTGGCCCTGGTACGAAACTGAGCAAGAGGTTAGCCAGGTGAGACTTCTGAATAATGCTCTCGACGAAGCTTCTAAAAAAAAAACAATACAGCTTAAGCCACCTATGACAATCTATCCGATCGACACTGGGCAGACGATGAGTTCGCTTCAGCCGCAAAGAAAATCGTTTTCTCCCTTACGAATGCTGGGCTGAGCGAGACAGCGGCCGCTGCAGCGGTTGCCGGTACTATGAAGGCTAAACTCAAGTTGGCAATGGGGCAGTACAATCAATAAAAAAAATACTCTAATAAAGAAGCAAACAAGTCTAAAATGAAAGTCTTTGCCAAAGAACTCCACAAACTAGCCCCTAGGCGTAAGACTCCGCCACCATCGTTGACGACCTTTGGCACACACATTTGGTCGAGATGATACCGTATTGCCGAGTCAACTATGGGTAGAAGTACCTGCTAACACAGAATGATAGACGTGTACAGTAATTTTGCTCGTACATAACCGATTAATCAAAGTCGGCTCATGACGTTACCGACGCTTTTAAGAGAATGCTGGTCTCGATTCGGCTTCAGCTGGTCCAATCCAAAGAAGGGACGGAATTTTTCAACACGACCTTCTCCTTCCTGACAAAAAGACTGGGCATCAACCATTACCACACTTATTCCGAGACCAAGGTGAGTGTGGTCAAGCATTTCAACCGAACACTGAAGACTTATTGTGGTGCTAATTCACGCGTAGAGGTAGCTTTAAGTGGATACGATTACGAATTTAACAATTGGGTAGATAATTTGAACGTGTTGGAGTGATGTGGTAATGTAGTGAACAGAGTGCAAAATTGTTTTCCTTACATACAGGGTGGTTCAGAAAAAACTTGCTGACCCCAAAATTTTTCTAAGTCAAATCCAGTGAAAAAAATGTGTAAAATACGATCATGTTTTCTGGATAGAACGTACGATTCTGAATTGAATGATGTGGTTCCCAAATTAAACTTTTTTTCAGCACCTATAAAAAAAACAAATCCCTAGTTGGCACCCCTCAGGACCAGGAGAGAACAGACACGACTCACGTTACTCGGAAACGAACAGCTCAAATGGTGTGGATGCCGGGTGTACTGGATGAGGCTTACACATAGATACAGAGGCACATAGACGTGTTTGCAGAATGTAGTAGTGGATGGATCATATCCCGCGTGTATGACCTTCTGATTTGGGTCCCAAGGTACCAACCATTTTGCGGTTCTTGTACATCCCTCTTCTGAAGGAACTCTCCGATAAGAAGAAGGGAACAGTGATTAACATCCAAAATTTTAATGATAAGAACTGCTTAGTATATGCTGTATTATCTTCGGTTTGTTCTTGGGAGATCAAGAACTAGCTCGACATGACGATGCTGACCTATCCTGAGAAGTCCAGGCAGATTACGGCTTTCGAAATTGCAAACAACCTCTCCATCAATATCATTGGTCTTACGGACGTCAACAGTTTGAACCCTTTTCGAGTCTCTAAGAACTTTTCAGGCAAACCTGTCGATCTTTTGTTGCTAACGTCGGATGTTGCCATTGAAAATGGAGATTCACCCGATAATGGAGACGAGAAGACACTCAACACCCTATGTGGTATTGTAGACTTCAAAACTCTTTCACGGTACTGCGGATCAGGTTCAAACTCAAAATACTACTGTAGAAACTGTTTTGCTTGGTTTGGCAAGGAGTGGCTGCTCTTCAATCACTGAGAAGAGTGTATGAACGTCAATGCCTCTTAAGCTCTCGAATTCAAGAAACCCGGGGATAGTTTTTTCGAGTTCTATAGTACCACAATTGGCAAAACTCCTTCACCAGAGTCATCTACGCTGACTTTAAATGTCTCAATCGTCCTGTTGTTACCACCCATCCCAATCCCTCCATGAGCTCGACATAATAATAATAATAATAGTAAAGTTTACACTCATCAAAAAGTGGAAGTGATTTTATGGAAGTGCAAGCCACTAATACTGTTCCCAGCGTTAAAAGGAAAAGAGAAAAAGTGAAATTGTATTATGGGAAAGTGATTAAAAGGTGTTAGTAAGTCCTTTAAGGAATTTGCTGAGGTCACAGCTAAGTAGCTTTCTCTTGAAGATTGAGAGTAACGTGGCAGAGACCGTCTCCTAGGGGAGCGAGTTCCAGTCCAGTCAACACGTTGCCTCCTGGAATGGCCTCTGGTGGACGAAAAAGATGCCTGCTCAAAAACGAGAAGATTGATTGGTAGTAACCCATACAAAATATTAAAAGTCATTACAAGGTCCGCCGGGACCCTACGTAACTCTAATGGTTCCAATCTGGCCTTACGAAGGAGAAAGCTGGCCTGAAGAGTCTTTAAACCAGGCAGACTTTGGGTGAAGGTACGCTGTACTGTCTCAAGGCGATCAATATCACCCAGTAGGTGGGGAACCAAACCGGACTCGCGTATTCCAGAAGGGCTCTTACAAACACCTTAAAGGCCCAGACCTGTATATGAACGCTAGTGGTCCCAAAGCATTTCCTAATCATTCCCAGTTTGCGATAGGCTGTAGCTGCAATCTTCGTGCAGTGAGTAGAAAACGATACGTTCTTGGAGAACCAGATCCCAAGGTCGCGAGCACAATCAACAACTTGTAAGTGGGTTACACCTAGGTTGTAGGATATAGAGGGATTAGAGGCACCCACATGAAAAACAGCATTTAGATTGTGAAAGGGGCAACTGCCATTTAAGCTACCATTGTTATACGAAGTTTATACCAGTATAAAGATGATAGCCATCCATAAAACAGGTGATGGCAGGGATACTGTTTTTAAGTTATCAGCAAATTTGAAACGTATTGCCATATAGGTGTCTCAACAGGAAAAGAGAGATCATTTAGAAATACGACGAAGAGTAGGGGCCCCAGGATGGATGCTTGACGCACCCCACTTACATCACTGTGGCATTCCGATTGAATTGATTCTATGACGACCTTTTGTGTGCGGTTCGAAATAAATGCCCGGATCCAGTGAAGTAAGTCTCCTGGATCCAGTGAAGTAAGCAGTTTTGAGTGGACGACCGACTCCAAATCTTTTGAAATCATAATACAGGGTGTTCTAAAAGTCCGAGATAGGCTGAATAACTTTTGAACGGATGAGAATTGAAACTTGCACCTTTGGGGACATCGGTTGGGTTGAGGGTTCTATCTTTTGGCATAAGAGACATCGCAATACCCCCCTCATGGGGACCCCAGGGGCCACAACTCAGTAATTTCAAGTGGGAAGGAGGATCGAGTAGCACGTCATATTAAAGCCCTTAACGAGCTGAGAAAAACGACGCAAAGAAAACGTCACTATATTGCTCCAATAAAAAATGGCGCCCCATCAAAGTTCGAAATAGCACTTAAACATTGGAAGCATTTACGCCACTATAAAAAACGATTCAGAGATGTTCACAAGGTGACGGAATATTCTAGATGGATAAACTGAAAGACACACGTAAACGAAATGTGACAATATTAAGGTCCTGCATTTTTTGGGGGGGAGGGGGGGACGAAGGTTGCAGGGCAAATAAAATCTTAGTTGGGGCTAAACTCATAAGTTTCAAAGGGGACTGTGGATAGGATGTAAGATGCAAGATGTATACACAAGCAGCACCTCTTAGTGAAGATCTTAAAAATCAACTAAAAACAGCGAAAAGAAAATGTTGCTACGTTGCTTTCTTCCAAAATGATGACAATACAAAGTTTGAAACAGGTGGATAAAGTGATAAGTGAATTTGTGGCACATCGAAAAATGCATCTCAAGCATTGTGTACTTCAGGGAAGCAACATAATGAAACTTGAAGGTAGTTTTCAAAAGTAGGCCATTGATTTACTGAAGTGACGGATCACTGCCAAGTCAGCACAATACAATAAAGCTTGATATTTTCATGGACCCTTATACTTTCGTACATCCATTTGCTCATACATTTTATCTTACCTCGTGTCCCAAAGTAAGGGACTTCAACCTTGTTTTATGATACAGAAGGGAGCAAAACGTTTGGTCTGCTAACAATGCTCAACTACAACAATTAAGATTTACTATATTGTTATGTTCCAATGCATTGAATTGAACATAACAATGCCATAATTCTTAATTGTTGTAGTTGATCATTGTTAGCAGATCAAACTTTTTGCTCCCCTCTTTACATGTACCTTTCGGTTTATCCCCCTGGAACAGACTTGGAGGAATTTGTGTCACATTCAGACTTTAAAGGGCCATTTTTGATTGGAGCAAGGTAGCGACGTTTTCTTTGCACCATTTTTTACTGCTCGTTAAGAGCTTTAATATGACATGCCAAGTCGACCCTCCCCTTTCCATTTGAAATTCTTTAGTGTAGCCACAGTCAAGATTTTATTTGCAAATACCCCCCCCCCCCCCAATGCAGGATGCAACGTCGCCACATTTCTTTTACCTGTGTCTTTCAGTTTATCCATCTGGAACATTCTGTCACGTTGTGAACATCTCTGATTCGTTTTCTAGTGGCGTAAATGCTTCCAATGCAAAGTGCTATTTCGAACTTTGATGGGGCACCATTTTTGATTGGAGCAACGTAGCGACGTTTTCTTTGCGCCATTTTTCTCAGCTCGTTAAGGGATTTAATATGACGTGCTACTCAACCCCCTTTCCCATTTGAAATTACTGAGTTGCGCCCCCTGGGGCCCCCATGAGGGAGGTACTGCGATGTCTCTTATGCCAAAAGATAGAACCCTCAACCCAACCGATGTCCCCAAAGGTGCAAGTTTCAATTCTCATCCGTTCAAAAGTTATTCAGCCTATCTGGGACTTTTGGAACACCTTGTATATAAAATCTGATGGAATGCCGATGTCGAGAGCACTCTTCAGCTGGTCCAGATACAGAAGAATTTGCATGGTAAAGGATCGACCTGGTAAGAAGCCAAATTGTACATTATCCAGTAAATAGTGTTTGGACAAAAATCGAAAGCATCTGGGTTCGAATGATCGCTTCCATGATTTTGCATGGTACAACAGTGTGGGCTATGGGACGACAGTTATGGAGGGTCAGAATGGTTTCCCGTCTTAAATACTGGAACTTTATTCGCAGTACTTCAGCATTCTGGGATTTTTCCCAGACGGAAGGAGAGGTTTAAAAGGAATAGTAGAGCCTCACCATTTCAAGGTAAATTTGTAGCTGCAATCTTCGTGCAGTGTGTAGAAAACGATAAGTCCTTGGAGAACCAGATCCCCAGGTCACGAGCATAATCCACAACTTGACTACCAACAATATCCAAGACCACTTAGCATGTACTCTGCAGTTTTGGCTATGTAGTGGTATGACCAAGGGTTGACATCATCACTCGGATGTACTACCTCAGAGAAGACGCCATCAAAGTGTTCTACGGTTGTCTGGTTGATGAAGCCAAGACTTACAGCAAATTGTTGGCAGATATAAAACCCTGCCAACTCAAACCAGACGAACAAGAGAGCTTCGCCTGTGGTAGCAACTGTTGTTACTGTGATCAACCCTTCGTCTCCAATTCATTGAAGATAAGTGTACACAAAGTTTGGGCCCATTGCCATGTCACGGCAAACTACAGGAGGCCTGCCCACTCCAAGGAAAACCTAAGTACGTGAACATGGTCTAGAGGGTTGTGATATGCACTTACTGGTGAGCGCTGTGCACAAGTTCCCTGGAAAGGTGGAGGTGACTGGCCAGAATGCAGAACGGTTTAAAAGCATGTTTAATCGATCTTTGGTTCATCGGCAGCTATGGGTTCATAATTGCTTCACTCGCCACGCTGGTCGAAAACCACAAGAACAATGGTGTCAGGTTTCCAATCCTCGTGGCAGCCTTGGACTCAAGTTTGGAACTGATTGGTTCTGCAATGGGACAACTCAGGCTACTGTTCTAGATCTTCTGACACAGAAGGCCATCTATCCCTACGAACACGCAAAAACCATGTCAGTCTTCGACGATAATTCGTTACCACCAAGAGAAACTCCCAACTGGTCGAGAAGGCGCCGGCAGATAACGAGTATACAAGAGCACTAAACCTCTGGTTGAAGATGAGGGAGAATAGATTCGCTCTCTACTATGACATCTAACAGATGGTGGACGTTTTCCTGTTAGCAGACGTTTTTAGGTCTTCAGAAAATCCTGCCTCAAAAACAACGAGTTAGACCCCTGCTACTAACTCTCCAGGGTACAGCTGGTCGGCTCTCCTCAAGAAGACTAAAACCAAACTAGAACTCTTTACTCGCGTGAGTAAACATAACCTCTTCACTTCCAGTATACGAGGTGGAATTTCCTTCTTAGGGAAGAAGTCTGCCAAGGCTTCCAACAAAGACCTACCCAATTCTTACCCCCAATGAACCATCCCAATACATCATGTGTGAACCTCTTCCCTATGCCAGGTTCTGTTACCTGAACGAGGAGGAAATCTGGATATTTGACATGAGCGCGATAGCTGACAATGCCGTGGTAGGGTACATACTCAAAGTTGGTGTGGAACATCCCGGACCTTTATACGATGACCACAATGACTACCTGCTAGGTCTGGAGAAGTTTGAGATCACTAAGGATGACTATTAGCTGATGATTTAGGGCACAAGATCAAGCCCATCACTAAACAAGTACCAAATATGCTGCACAAAAACGATACGTAGTCCTCTACTATTTGCTTAAATTCTTCATCCAACATTAAGTCTGGTGCTTAGATACATCCGGAGAGTACTCACCTTCAACCAGAACCCTGAATGGAGTACATTGACTTTAACACCGAAAAAAGGAGAGTTTCCACCACCCAGATCTCCAAAGACTTTGTCAAACTTCTTAACAACTCGGTCTTCGATAAGGTGCTAGAAAACAAATCAAAACGATTTAGCGTCTAAGGACAATGGTGTTAACACCCTGGCCATCGACCACCGAGATTCTAGGACTAACGGGAGTACGAAGATGACTCTGACTGTGACATCAATATTGTTGTGACAAGAAAGAGGAGGAGAAGACGAGTGTTGCTGCTGGGGTCCAAGCCGAATCGAAGTGGCAAAGAAGGCACCAGGCTTCAAAAAAGGCGTGCTGTCAAAACAAAACTTACTGTGTTTAGCTGTGGTATCAAATAAACCTCATCATCTAGCCGAGAAAGAGAGTAGTTCCTAATTCCACCCTCTATGTACACGGTGCGGTCGACTATACCATTGGGGACTTTGTTGGCCCAGTCTTGTAACGATGCTAGGCTAAATCATGATGGAAAGTCGATCGTGTCCTTATCTTTGCATTAATTAAGATATCTAAACCCCCCATCCCCTTGCGTAAAATCTGATTTTTTTTCTCGCCCAAACAGCCCAAGCCCCTTAGCCCCAAACCACCATACCTCTCCTACATAACACAGACATGATGGAGACACTGGTGGAGACATTGGATAGCCGTGATGTACCAGTGAAACCAGTAGCGGTATCCGTTATTGTTTTTTTAATGATACAGCCTATCCTATAAAAAAAAAAACAACAGTTTAACACCTTCGTCCAGATCGACGAAATCGGAAGTGATGCCACGATGGACACTAGATGACGCCACAGCAAATATGTCTTAACGATCACTAGATGACGCCACAGCAAACTTCCCTTAACGGTCACTAGATGACGCCACAGCAAACTTCATTCCCAAGTAAACATTTAAAAACTTCTCCATCTTGACGGCATTCAAGTAAACTTATCAAGAAAACTCGTCTGGTTGGTTCACTGGAAAAGTTTACTCGGGTGGATATGACTGACAAATCGTATTACTCCCCTACTACCAACGGAGTAGAATAATTAACAAAAAACAGACTTGCATTTCTGTTTAATTTGTCTATTAACTGGAAATTATGAAAAGAGTCTATGCGACCTTTTTCTTTCAGTGTTATATCCCCATAGTCCTTTAATAACCAACCATTTATTAATAATTGATATCTACTGTTTAGTCGATTGGGTTATAGGCAATATAATTATTGGCTTGATTATATTAGAGAACAATGTTGATGACTAGATGAAGAGAATATTACAAACCTAAATTGTTGTCTGGTGTGTTGATGACCCAACAAGCAGCATTGCAAAGAAGTCCGTGTTGGACGAGAACTGGTTTCCTCTGGTCAGAACAATAGCCAAATCTGCCACAGGGAATATGGTGGAGGGTCAAGATATAGCCATCATCTGTGATGACGTCAAAAGTTTCCACTTTGTAACCATGGTAATCGATAACTTCTTCCTGAATTAACACATAAGGAATACACAATAATTTTGAGTAATTATTCAGTAGCAGAAAATAAAATTCGTTGGCACTGATTAAAAATACTGACAATCACACAACTTAAAAAAATACTGTAAAAAAATGTAAAGTCTGTGAAATAAATAACCAACAGTATAGTCTACTACAAGCGTGTAAAAATACACTTAAGTTTACTGTAAACAAGGGTAGGAAAAATCATGATTTTTTGCAAAAAAAAATCCAAATAATTGATTTTTTTAAATTTAAATCAATGATTTTTTTTTATTTAACCAAATTTTTCCAAAACTTGAGTAAACATTATTTAAAGGTTGTGGGACACCGCATATACAAAAATAACTTGAAAATTATTTTAGTAGTAGTAGGCTACAATTATTGCATATTCAAAAAACCTCAACAGTAATTATGAGAGCTAAGTGGGCTATTGTTTTGTACTCAAACTTCAACAGTAGTATTATACGAACTTAGTACAAGTAGGATATTGTTTTATAGGCCTACTCGTAACATTTTCAACAGTAATTATAGCAACTTAGTAGGCTGTTGTTTCATACTCAAGATTGATTCAACAGTAATTACAAGAACTTAGTAGTAGTCAGCTATAATTGTATCATACTCAAAGTAGCTGCTACAATAAGTAACTAGCCTAAATGACAACTTACTAGGCTATGTTTCATGCTCAATGTAGCTTCAATAGTAATTATGGGAACTTGGTTGGCTTTCATACTCAAAATATCTTCAACAATTCTCGGATAATTGGGTCTTGTCATTTACTAACTGCTATTAGTCAAAGACACTTTTACTTATCTTCCTGTAACGTTTTTGATTCATAGATTTAAACAAAAACACTAATTGGCAGCTTTGCATAAGCCTATACCATGCGCCATGGCTGTTTGCTGTGACGTGCGTATCCCGTTACTGGGCTAGTCCAATCAGACGGCCAAACAGCCGTTGTTCTCGTTCGCCATTGGTTAATTCATGGTAACGTCACGGCAAACAGCCATTGCGCATGGTTTAAACGATTTCGAGTTTGCATTGTACCAGTCCAAACTATGAAAATAGAAATGCAGTGGAGGCAGTTGCAGTGTGTCACTGTTCTGCAACATCGATCACCTCCTGGTCCACTTTGAGCTACTGTGAAGTCCACCATTCGAGTGGCTAGACCGAACTGACAGCGTTTTGGCTGAACATAATATTGAGAGAATGGTTTGGCTTAGCTTTATATTTAATTAGCACTGACTGAACAACACTTGGATAATTTCGCAGCCCAATTAATCAATCGCAGTGGCGTACCCTCTTCCGTAAGTCTTTACCTACAACAGATGAAATCACAACCTTAGCCAAATAGTGAGTATAGTGTTAGAGCTTGCTGGAAACGTTTTTGCTTATAGGGCAGTGACACAACGTTGTATTATTGTATATAACTCTATGGTGGAGCCAGTAACTGGGATAGCTGCAAGGGTCACTGGAGGGGGAAAAGAAGGGCGTCTCACTGAAGACAATGCTGTTAAGAGTGGATTTCTTAGGCTTGTAATGCGCGATTTTTGTCGATTTGTTGGCAGTTGCAGACATTTTTAAGCAAGTGGAATCTTTATTTTCCAATATCAACCTAGCAGCGTAAGAGATTGGAGAAAACAACATTTTTTTTAAGCCTATGAAATCCGTTCTCAAAGCACTGCCTTGACTAGAAGTGCCGTTGTTTAACCCTCCATTTTAATCTAGTGCTCCTTGCAGCTATCTCTCTTGTAGCCAATATGACGTCACATGACGCTGCTCTATTTATCTTATTTTGCATATTTTTTATAGTTCTGCATTAATTTCATTTTTTATTTTAAAATGATTTAAATCAATGATTTTTATTGATGACTTAATGAATGATTTAATCATTGATTAAATCATTTTGATTAAATCATTGCCAACCCTGCGTAAACACTCGAAGAGTTTCTTTGCTGTCAAAAGGACTGGCATAGTGCTGGGAATGTGTATTTTGTATTATACACACTTGTGTCGAATTATTTGAATGAAACTTAAATAGGAGGACTATGAGTACACTATACACAACTTTGAGTACACAATACACTACACTTTTTCTTGTTAACAATTGTAAAGGTCGTCTTCAAACGGTTGTAGCACAGACCATGTAATTATGAAGTACAAAAGGCTCATTGGAAAGACCACATCCACAAGAGGGCTAATTTTACCTAGCTGGCGTGCCAGTACTGTCTCTTTAAACGAGCATATAAGGCCTGTTTTAACTAGGGCATCCAATCCCGGGATCTCGAATCCCGAAATCCCGGGATCCCAGTCAGTTTTCAGTCCCGAAAAAAACCGGGATTTTGGCTACCTAAATTCCGGTATTTGCGGGATTGAAAATAGGCTAAATTCTTATAAAAAAGTTATAAATTAATTCTATTTTTTAAATTCTTTTTAATTAAGGACCAGGGCCTTTTTACATTCTCTTTCAACATGACTACATTTTAATGTCACTACAGTATTGTTGATGTTGTTATTTTTGTTGGGAAAAATCTTGCTTTCATCTTGATAGCAAACCAATGAACCGATTTTAAAGTTTTATAGCTAAAAACGTAGGTATGAACAAAGCCCAGGGCTTTTTGAACGTTATTTGAACGTGACTACAATATTGTTGGTGTTGTTGCATCTTGTTTGAGAAAATTTGCCCCACCTAGAAATAAAACCAATGAATCGATTTTCAAAATTTTGTATCACAGTCTACAGAGTGCAAAATGTATCACAACTAGAATAAAAAATAACGCCTTAAAAATACTCTCATTGATTTAAACTTTGAAAAAAATAGCAGATCATTTTAAATAAACGAAGAACATGTTACCAATAGCTGTGATCACTTAAGTTTTCACCTTATGAGTAATTTAAACAATGAAGTTATCGAACGCAACCTTCCTTTCATGTAGTTTTTTTTTTTGGCCACTGAAAATAATAAGAATAAATCCCGAAATGTCGGGAGCAATCCCGGTATTGAGAGAAAGGAATCCCGAAACCCCGGGATTAAAAATATGTCTCGGGATTGGATGCCCTAGTTTAAACTACTTAAGTTTTTTTTAACCTTATTAGTAAGATCACGTTTCTAACTTTCATTTAAATTATAGAACTAACAGGCTATTTTAAAACCTAAAAGGGCCTAAATTCAGACCTACCCACACAGTCCGTAATTGCCTTTTTTTCTTCTTTTTTTCTTAGATAAGACAGTTTAATGGCCGTGCGGGCGATTTTTACATTCTTTTTCTACACACACAGAGCTTTCCTTCAACGCTTTCTTTCAGGCCAGTGTTAAGAAATTACGTCCTAATGATTTTATAAGTTGTAAAGCCCAGAAGCAACAACTTACAGAGAGCCACCGAATTCCATTAGTAAAAATAAATCGAAAAAAATGTGGAACTTTGTTTAAATTAGCTCCCCAACTCCACGCAAATGAAAACGTAGTTTTTAGTGCTGCTAAGGTGTCAGCTCTTAGGGCTTATTTTTTCGCGTTGTGTTTTGTATTATAGGTTGGGACTTTTGTAGGTTAGGGCTTTCGTAATACAGACTTGATGACGTAATAACCAAAACGTGTCCCCCAAAAAGCCCATGAGGGGGAAGATCTAATCGAAAATTCTTCGATGACAACTTTTATATCTTTGACTTTCGTTTAGAACTGGTAAACCTTTAGACCCTTAAAAAAATAATTCCACAACATTACGGCTGGATTACACCGTGTAAGGTTAAGAGCTTGAATCTCTGCAATGGTAGAAGGTTAAAGTTGCGGTATTTATGGAGTTTAAGCGAACCGTGCTAAATCGCTCAATTTTGGTACGTACCGACTTAAATCTTCATCCTCTTCTCATTTCACGTTACAAAAATGGGGGGAAATGTTTTTTTTGGTTATGTAAACACGTTTTTTAGCTCTCCAAACACGTTTTTTAACCAATTAACACGGTGGACCCGGCCGTGTAAAGCGGCGGCCTTGTTCCGGGGGTTCAGAGTAGCACGAAAAGTTGGCATCACGAAAACGGAAAGTAATGTTATAAACTATGCTATCTGCGTTTTTTGTTGTTATTTTTTTAGTTTAGGTTAGGTTAGGTTAGGCAGGTTAGGTTAGGTTAGGTTAGGTTTGGTTAGGTAATTTCCGTCTCCTTTCATTGCGATGCAAATCAGGTTTTCTCGTTACTCTGTCTCCTGCGATATGGCCGGCGCTACAACACAATCGTAACTACCGTTTTAGGTGTTTTTAATTTTTTTTACACCTTAAAACACGTTTCCCCCCGGTTTTTTATGTGATTTGGCAAGAGGATGGGTGATATGTGTCGATTGGTAAAAAAGTTGAGTGATTTGGAGTGGTTCGCTTAAACACCATAATTACCAAAGTAGCTGCCTAATGATGCGACCATTGTTTTTTTACACAATGTTCATTTTATTACAATTTAAATTAAATCCAAAGCAGATAAAATAAAGTGAAACTTGGCTACCAAAACCACGAACCCAAAAAAAGGGTTTGGGTCACTATTTTTGAAGGCGGAACTATTAAAGTTTAAGTTTAATTAACTAAAGTTGCTTTGGTCGTCACCAAAGTTAATGCCTATTATTCGTACGCACTATTCTTACCATTGTCATGACAGATTCCGGGTCTCTTCTGGCCACCCACAAGCTAGCCAAAGTACTGCACTCGCTGAGATGCTCAACAGCCAAAAGTGTTGGACAATTTACTAATATAATGAGAAGCAAGGTAAAATTTAGGTTATGCCACAACATGGCTCACTATCTCAATGTATAAATTATAACTGGCATGATGGAGATGCCAGCTTATATTTTGAGCTTAAAGCTTCATTACTAAAACCTATTTTGAAAAGATACAACAATGAAATGAATAGACGTTGTCACGATTGTCTAATTTCAGGAATTTGTTTGTTGCTACAAACATCTAGACACACGCTAGTGTGTCGCGGCAAGTTAAGCAACAAATATCACATCAATTCAATTGTCGAGGACGTAAACCATTGTAGCGCGACGCCATAGAGTAAGTGTAAAAGATCCTGAAGCATAATAAAATAATAATGCGGTACAAAAGCTTAAATTATGTGAAAATCGAGAGCAATGACCCACCTGACACAAATTAGCTCGTGTAGGAGTGTCAGCTAAGCAGCTTTCACTGCAAAATATGACTCTCAATAATTTTGAAATGTATCTAGCTAGCTACGAGTTCGGTCATCCCCATGTTAAATCCCTTACGGTGATTATTCACCGATACCGAGATAAAGGGAGGGTTCCCAGGTATGAAATTGGACGCATGGCTACATTACGATAAAGACTGCATGCCTTTTCTGGTTTGCAGCTTGAGGGTGTAACGGAAATGGCGAGGGAGGGCGCGTAAGTACAAAAGTATTATTATAAGTATTGAAAAGTATTGTCGGCATCGTCTCTCATTGGACGGCTAAAGTGCGGACAATGACAACGTATACTGATAGATTTGATTTAATTATTTAGACACACGCTAGTGTGTCGCACCGATTTAGGCAACAAACATCACATCAATTCAATTGTCAAGGCTGTAAACCATTGTAACGCGACGCCATAACAAAATAACAATATAATATATATATATATATATAT
>JAHWFP010253677.1:3962-20063 GCA_023313725.1 Lithobius niger
GCTTTCGGTGGGGTCTGGTGATGTCCCCCGAAGAAAGTTCCAAAAAATAAATATAATTTGCTTGGATGGTGACGGACCAAATCCTTTCCAGTTACAATCGGTTTTCTCCCATCCCGGAGTTGACCTTCTGTGTTGAGCAGGGAACGGTGGAGTATGGCCGACTATGGAAGCATGACGGATCAGTCGTTTTGTTCTCCATCTTTGCGAAGGACGCTTTGGGTGGTTCGTCCGGGTTCCCTGTGACATGTCTGGTGTGTTACAGAAAAAGGATGAAGGTAATATCTAACTTTCCTGAGACGTTGTTCAAAGATCATCTTTCTCGAAAGGTCGGCTTTTTCATGTACCTTGTTGCTGTGCCTTCCCGATGAGGATGTTGATCTCTCGTCGCTTTTATTCCTCCTGCTTTCTTTGAGGATGACGACAACATGACTTCCTGTCTTCTCCGGTGCCATGTGGTTCACGAGATCTGGACCGACTCTTGGATTTGGCATTGGTCTTGCCATTAGGACCTCTTGATCGTTTCCTCCCTCCACTTTAGATTTGCTGGTGTTGTGCTAAAATCTGAATGTTGGGTGACTGCCGATCGGTGGTGCTTCGGGGACTGTCGACTATCTTGAAGTGATCACAACGTGAGAGATCCGCTGCTATGACTGCCGTCGTAGAGACTGTCGTCGCGGTAATTGCCGTTGTTGTGTCTGCAATGATTGTGAACGATTATCTAGGCGAAGATCATCTGTGATGCGACTGCCGACTGCCGTTGATGCGAATTCTCGTCTCGAGCATATCTCTGTGGCGAGTGTCTGGATTGTTGTGGCAACTGTCGTTGCTGTGATTGTAGTTGTTGACTGGGAAGTCTCTTCCCTTTGGCGACTGCCGATCCTGTTCCAGACTGAAGGGCTGCAACAGATTGCCCAAGCACGACTGTCGTTGGGACTGAATTCCGATATGGCCCGCCGGGTACGTCGGACTGGCTGCGGTGAAAGCAATGGTTTTCAGTGGCAATTTTTCTTTGATTTCATGTCCACCATGGTCATCCAAACGATGTTCATCCAAAGGTACGAAAAAATCCTATAGTGGAAGCTCGTCTTCCGCGCCTAGTGGTTGACGTGGCTGGAGCCCGCGCAACGGCGACAGATCGCTTGAGCGACTGCCTAGGACTGCTGGCCAAGCAATCGCCTGCTCCCCACGAGGAGCCGCTCAAGCGGGCCTAGCTTGTCATCGATCCTTTGTTCGATTCTTCGGCCGACATCCACATATTCGTTTATTGATGCTGTCGAACAGCGTTTTCATAAATAATAACAGGTGTCGGCCAATGTTATTAGGCCCAGCGGCAGATGTTAAGTTGAAGATTTTACCACCATCAGGAACAAGATGGACCTTGTCAGGATGTATGACAAGATTTAGATTAGGGGTTTGAATAACATCTCTGTAATGTGTGGTGCAGTGGCAACCTGGACCACTGCACTGTGACTGAGGTTGGTGCTAATGACCACATTGTCGACGCGCCATTAGGCATCAATCCCCCCCCCCCCATCAGGAACAGTTGTTTTTTGCCGCATGAGGGAGGAAACCGGAGTACCCGGAGGAAACCCTCGTGCAACGGGCGGGAAACAACCAGAGAAAAACCCGTACATATACACTTCCCTTCCCAGGATCGAATCCGGGTTAGTAGAAGCCAGAGATGTACAGCTGGGACCAAGACGGCTATCGAATCTGACGCCCCAGCGCTCGCAGCTACCCGTGCACCCATGTATTGGCTTGCATCTGGATATTTCATATATTTCATGTATTGGGTTGTATCTGGATATATCATGTTGGCTTGCATCTGGATAATTGCATCCAATGTGGTGTTCCTAGTGCCGGATCATTCCGAATTCGACTGGACAATCGATGGTGTGGAAACTGCTAACGGATGGTCACGGTTCAAGATGTCAGCCTTTATCGTACGCTTTCTGAAGCAATCGTTTATCCAAGCTGCTAAGTTTTCCACTTTCTTCCATCTTCTTGCGGGCCCATTGGATTTTCCATTGATCTAAACAATACCAATAACGACGGAATTTTTTCAGCTGGTCTTTGTTGTATTCGATGTAGATTTGACACAGTTTTACAATAAAATCACAATCCCTACAACGTCGGCATGTCGGCTGACGATCCTTTGGTGTCAGGCGATGATGACAAGTGCCATATATTACCTCTTTCACCGTTCCAGCGGGACACACGCAACAGGTAACAAAAAAACTCGATGCGCAAAACAGGACTGCACGCTGCGCTGCCCTCGAAAAAAGTGACATCACAACTACCTGGAACTGGGATCACACACGTGATGCGCCTGGGGCAAGCTGGTGGGTAGCCGGTGGGAAAATGTTAAGTCATGGGCAGGGAATGAGCACTATGCTCATGATAAGCTAAAAAGTAAGGGGAGTATTTTTGGAAGATGTAAAAAAAGAAATTTATTTGGGATGATTTGGTAAACAGTCTTTTCAAAAATTGAAGTAAGCTAATTTGCAGGCTGCAACATTCAAACATCTTGATTTTGACCAAGTTGTCGACGCGCCGTTAAGCCTCAATCCCCCCCCCCCCCCTTTCATAGCCGAGTCAGGTGGTTCACAACTGGGGTAGGAGGGGGGGGGGGCCTTGTTTCAGGTTCATGATGACACAGAATACGTTTTAGGGCACACACCCAGGGTATTTTCTCATGTAGAAACTAAATCGACAACCACCGAACGAGAATTTCTTGCCGCCATACATGCCGTTGAATTTTGAAGACTATTTTTTCTAGAAAGATCATTAACCATAAGAGTTGACCACTTAGCAATGGTATATTTTTATTGCAGCCCTAATTCATTGACAAAATTGGAAAGAATTTAATTAAAACTTCTGGAATATGATTTTATTATTTAGCAAAGAGCAGGTGCCAGCTTACCCGTTGCCGATGCATGAGTTGCCAGTGCATGAATTGCCAGTGTGTGTTTTAGCTAGCCAGTATCCTGAATGGACTAAGCAGAGGTTAAGATTGAACAGAACACTAAATTAATATAATCAAGAAATAAATGCAAAACTTAGTAACAGAGGTTCTGCAGAGGTTATTGAAAGAATGGGAAGTAAAAATACATTTTACCACGATGTTGATAGGTTAATTTACCATCTTTATGCACCTAAATGTACTAAGGGCACTGTTGGGTACAGAACTCAAATCCTGGTACAGTTAAAGCTCGCTTGCTAGTTGCTGAGAAAGAGTGTTTTACTGTTCTACAGTTTTGAGTTACTTTGTTTAAAATTTATTTACTTAAAAAAAAGACTTCACATGCTAAAAACCTGATTCAATAGTTGAATCATTATTTACCCATAGACTACATTAAATTTCAGGTAAATACAAGTTAATTTCTGAAGGCCCTAAACTGCTTCTGCGTGGAAAAAAAAACTAACGAAAAACTGCCCGGAAAAAAAGGAGCTACAAAAAAAAATTGTTTTGTAGTAGTTTTTATTTTGTTATTATAGGTTAGGTCAGTTGCTGTGGCGAGTTTCATAAGACTTTACCCACTTCCCTCTCGTGCACCTTTTATTTCTTCAAACTTATTTTTTCTGAAGTTTTTTTCCCTGTTTATTTTTCCCACTAGAGTCAAACGGCTAGACAGACCGAGAAAACAATAGGAAGTTGACAAAGCAAATTAAAGTGAAATGTTTCGACCAATTGAAATGATTTCGCATTAAAAAACATTGCCTCTCAAACCACTCGCAAAAAAAAAAAACTTCTCAAAAGCACTTTATTCTGACATGATAATTTTCGATGCCGTACGCCCTCTTCAATACCAATGTGATTTTTAAAAATTAATAAAAAATTGGAAATTGGCGGCTGTATTTCCTACTACAACAAAAAAATATTTAAACGTGGTACGGTAAGGAAGTAGTTCCAAAGGATGCCGTAAATATTCCAACAGCAGCGGGAAGCGGCGCTTGTCTCCACATTTACACAAGCTTCTCCAGCTATGCAATTCACTGACTTACACTGGACAATTGCATACGGACTCGTAGGCTTTCTCCCGCTCTTTGGCCAGAGGGCAGAGCTTAACCCACACACCCTTTGTGGGCCACTTTTCGTATCTCCCAGGCAAAAGCCTAGAATACCCCTCACCCTTCCCTCCGTCTATTTCCCGTAAAGGAAGACTGAAACTGTTCGGCTGTAACTCACGAACCGTCAACAAATCGGAAGCATAATGCGAAGCAAAAACGTTCAGCACACAATTCTGGACAGGAAAAGTGGTATAGCAACCCTTGAACCCCAAAATCGTATTTAAAGAATGTCGCCCTTAATTTACGCGAACATTCCTTTTTTCAGTGGGTTGTTATAGTGATTTTCATGTTCAATGTGCTCTTGCAAGCCCTCTAATTGCCTGAAATGGACGCCTCTAGGATTTTTTTGAAAGATGGGGATCTATTCTTTCCATCAATCCTAACCGAAATTGTTTAGTTAGATAGGGACCGTCCTGCACCCATTTAAACGAACGTGAAGAAGTAATTGCGCATCAGCGAAAGCATATGGTGATTTCTGAATTTTTAGTGCTCTTGTGACCCTTCTAACAGCCCGAAATGGACATGTTTGAGATTTTCTGAAAGGTGGGGATCTATTCTTTCCACCAATTCTAACATTGGACATGGTTAGGATTGTTTGAAAGGTGGGGTCTAATCTTTCCATCAATCCTAACCGTAATTGTTTAGCTTAGATAGG
This sequence comes from Lithobius niger, assembly GCA_023313725.1. NCBI lineage: Eukaryota > Metazoa > Arthropoda > Chilopoda > Lithobiomorpha > Lithobiidae > Lithobius > Lithobius niger. The sequence continues at coordinate 8,689 of JAHWFP010253677.1, forward strand.
ACCATCCTACGCCCATTTAAAGATGAAGAGATAATGGTGTAAGGTAATTTTCAAATTCAAAGTTCTCTTACAAGCCCTCTAATAGCACGAAAAGGACATGCTTAGGATTACCTGAAAGGTGAAGATCGATTTTTCCATCAATTCTAACCGAAATAAGCGTATGGTGATTATCGAATTCAAGGTGCTCTTGCGAGCCTTCTAATAGCCCGAAATGGACATGCTAAGGATATTCTGAAAGGTGGGGATTTGTTCTTTCCATCAATCCTAACCGAAATAGTTTAGCTCAGATAGCGACCGTTCTACGCTCCTAAAAAGATTCCAGTTGTATAAATGTATAAAATGATTAAAACAATTTTAGAATATAGGTTATTACTCTTAGCATTTTGTACTATTCTACGATGGCAAATGTAAGTGCATGACTAACAGCCTTTAGTCCAAAATGTTCAATCTACAAGATGGACTTAAGATGCGGGATGAGCACTTTTTTGAAAGGTTGGAAAAAAAGTCAAAATGCAGGGCATTTTCTAGGGTGTGGGCGGTGCCTAAGAAACATTTATTTTTATTGCCTAAGAACAATTTTTTTTTTATTTGTGTAGCCAAAGCAATGTACTATTCTGTCATTGTTTGTACTATATTTTGTACTATGAACACTTTCAAAACCTTGTGAAGTATTGTACTGCAACACATCTACTGCACATGCTTCATGCATTTCACTAATAATTTACATAATTTTGGCTTGTGCCAGTCTGCACCGTTTTGCGCTCACTTCTTCTAGTTCGGTAGTCACTAACTGGCCAAAATGTTGAGCCGGAGTTTACAGACACTCCCTGGGTTCGTCAGAAACTCCACGCTACTGTAAGGCAGTTGCAGCAGTTTTCATTATCTCAATGAAGTTTGTGCGCTCCTATGCACGAATGCCCGACCAACGCCCTTCATCTTGAAGTTCTGCAATGTTCTTTGTTACAAATGACGAGTTCGAGGCAACAGTCGTTGATGAAGAGGCAGAAGCAGAACTATTTGATCGGGGAGTGTCTAGCTGTGGAGATTGCTCTTCTACTGGCAATTGACTCTGCTGAGTAATTCCTACAAAGAAATGTATTTTATAGTCGGATAACAGATTTTTTTAAATACGAAAATAAGTTCTAATATAATCTAAGCAATTTATAAATAGGTGGCATTTCAGCGAATTCCACAAATTGCCCAACTTGGTTTTGGTACAGGTGATTATCCAGTAAACTCCAGATATTTTTTCTGAGTAATAGCTATTTGACAATGTAGAAATTAGGCTGAGGAGAAGTTTCACCAAACTGTAATGCATTTTTATAACCCTTCATTAAAAACGAAAACTGAAGAAATGTTCACTGAATTTACGGTGAATAGCGTTAACCTTCATTGGAGTAATTACAGCTTTGAAAGAAGACGATTACATCACACCACGATTGCCCAAAGGATGCTGATCAGAAATCCATGATCGCACACAGTAGGTAGAGGTTGTGTACCATTGAGCTATCAGTGAAGCTTCCAACATCGTCTATATTTAGGGCTGTATTGTCCAGTTTTATGTAAACTTCTTTCCCAATAGTAAAAATTCGTGAATTCTTTCCCAGTTTGTGAATGTTGCTTTTTTGAAATACCCTAATACACATCCATTACCTCCTCAACTTCACATGTTAGTTCATACACTGCACCTTATTTAGCAGTTTGTGGTGTTAAGCTGCACAAACGCTCAAAAAATAAGTACGCATAACGAACATTGTGTGGATACTCGACTCCAAATACAAAAAAAAACACATAAATAAAAATTTTTATTACTTCAGCGAAGCTTCCAACATCGTCAATATTTAGGGCTGTATTGTCCAATTTTATATAAACTTCTTTCCCAATAGTGAAAATTCGTGAATTCTTTCCCAATTTGTGAATGTTGCTTTTTTCATATACCCTAATACACATCCATTACCTCCTCAAGTTCACGTTAATTCGTACACCACACTTGATTTAGCCGTGTTTGGTTTAACAAATAAGTACGCATAACGAACATTGTGTGGATACTCGACTCCAAATACAAAAAAAAACATATAAGTAAAACTTCTTCAGCAAAGCTGCCATCATCGTCCAATTTTATGTAAACTTCTTTCCCAATAGTGAAAATTCCTGGCTGGAGCATGCCATTCTGTCGGGCAATGGCCATAGGGCAATTCTTTTTCTGTGAGTGATCTTTCTAATGAAGGCTTGTTTGGCGAGATGTTTGAGGGTTTCTGTATGTCCTCTAATCTGTTGATCGACAGCAGAAGCACACTCCAGCTACTTACTTTCTAAAGGCAGCTTTTTCTACAAATGCTTAGCACATGCGATATACAGGGTGATTCGTAAAGTACTGGAAAATAGGCCGATAAAATAGGCCTAACATAGGTTCTAAAAAAAAGTACTGTAACACGTGTTGTGCTCCAACACAAATACAAAACCGTCCCTATCAAGTGCAGGTTAGGTGGAGATCGGTACAAGTAATTCTAGTGATGCACATTGGCAGGCTTATAATTATTATGTTGAACAGCGTTTCTTTCATGTGCCAATAAATAAGGTACGCCAATTTTTTTTGCAGGCCTATTTTTCAGTACTCCTTGACTCATTGAGGGATCTGCCGACAGTTTGAGCGAGAAGTTTTAGGCTATTTATCCTGCAACGCAATTTAATGGCAACCTACCATTATTGGAGGCATCTCTATTAAGAATAAGAAATTAAACAAGCCTATGTTACCTTCCTTGTGATGACCCGTTGAAGCTTTAACATGAAGAATTCCTAAACGTGAGGTACCATACAGATTCCTGTTGGGAGTAATCTGTATTGAACCTTTTTCCTAGAATGGCTTGACACTGCACGGTGTTGCAACAAGGAACCAACCCACACTTTTCTCATTTTCTGTAAAATGAGTTTAAAAACAAGTTTCAGTAATAAATTCTCAGCAATCTGTATGTCATTTTTAAAACCTTGTTCCATAAATTACAGTTGCTGCGTACCTAGCAACAAAACATTGTCAAAAATATTTTTTTTAATTTCAACTGCTAATGATAAAAAATGTGGCTTGGTTCCTTGTTGCAAATTTCAAACTTTGCAATCACGAATTTACCAACAGAGAACCAGATGTAGAAAAATCATTTATTTATTAATGATGGTTACATTAACTATCTGAAACCAATAACCAAGAGGATCTTATTCAAATGGATCATCTTCTAGATAAAAATCTGGAGTCCCATTGAATCCATCAAGATCATCAACAATGTCAGAATACTCTGTCAAGCCTTTATAAAAGTGTTTTACATCTGTATTGTTCGGAAGAAATCTATGCCCCGAAACCAAAAGTCGTAAGTGTATCGTCTCAAAGCACGGATGAGACTCTAGAATTTCTTTCAGAATCCAGGTGAATTTGATGTTGCAGTTCTGACCGCCGTAAGAATCAGATCAAAAGATTAATGTTTGTACGTTGCTTCCTACATGATTTTCTACATGTTATTTTTAAATCAAGAGCCAACTTCTTGGGCACCCCTGTCGGCAGATCCCTCAACCCAAATCTAACAACAACCCTTTTGTTTTTCCCCTTTAGCACACCACTGATACAACCTCAGCTGGCATTTATAGAATACTATGCTCGTCTATAACGTATGGAGTGGTAATGTTTTTTTGTAAATCGAATGTAAGAGTTTCTACGCCCTCACATTCTGTAGAAATTTTCATATTACTGTATTTTTGAGTAGTTTCTGAGCTATATGCCTCCAATGCACCTTTTTGAAATTGACAACAGTGTTGTATTTTTTCCCTCATTCATCATGGACAAAGTATTTGCTACATAAAAAATGAGGCTATCGGACAAATGATTGCAACTACTGGACACATCCAACATCTTCAGTTGTTGGGGTGTCTTTGTTTACCAGTGCCTGCAGCTTCACGAAATAAGACATAAAATCTTTCAAGAGCTGTATTTGTTAATCGTGTAGTTTATGAACCCTGGGTTTCTACATTTGCTATAATAACGGGGGTTGCGTGGCAAATTTTGAAGTGTTTGCTACTAACTTTGTTCTTTCAAATCAGGCCTCCATTTAGAAGACACGTCTGTTCTCTGTGACTACAGAATATTGTGGCTAGTTCGCCATTTTGTCCATAGATGTTGCTGCTGTATAAATTCTCCCGCGTTCAAGACATCAGCTGAGCTACGTGTTGACATTTGACTGGCGCACGTAGGCTTAAAAACGTGCTGGAACTCTCCAACAACGGGGGTTGTGTGACAAATTTTGAAGTGTTTGCTACTAAGTTTGTTCTTTCAAATCAGGTATGTGCTGGTGGTGTACTATTAATGGTTAAAGATTACTTAAAACCAGTTAGGCACTCCTGACAAGAGATCTTGAAATTGTTGCAGTGCAATTGCAATTAATAAACTGTAAATTAACAATTCTTGTTGTATACTTGCCTCCCACACTAAATCGTGAAATAATAGACAAATTTGATTATTTACTTAACGAACTAAACTCAGTCAGTAGACCACAAGATAAAATATTAATAATGGGAGATTTTAATACAACTGATTACATTCCTCATCAGCTTAAGAAAAACTACACTCACTTTTTTTTAACACAAAAATATGTTACAACTATTTCAGCAATTGGTTGTAACCAGCATTTTAGTTTTCCCACTTGTAATGAGCATTTCCTTTATCAGATCTGGTGTAACTCAACTGTAGATACTGCCATTGGCGATAAAGCCCTCCCCTCCATTCATGAGGCAATCATTTTTTCACTACTTCTTAAATCTGCTGTACGCCCCATAACAATATCTCTATTGATTTCAATTTTCAAAAAAACAGACTGGCCTACAAGTAAAGTTAATTGGTCGGAATTGCTCTCACAGAAGCATGTTGATGCAAACTGGGCAGCTTTTTATGAAGCTTTCATTGAAGTAATTTCTTCTCTTGTACCAATAAAACAAAGAAGGAAAATAACCTTTCCCAACTTATTTTGGCGGAGACGCTGTTAGACGTATCAAACAAAAAGAACCATTTTAAGACTGAAATATCTTAAAAGTACACACATAAATCCTTATGTCAATTACTCAGCTGTGCGCAAAGAAGTAAAACAACGTATTTCTAACGGCAGGAAAACCTATTTTAAAAACATGTATGCTAGCCTAAAAAATAAAAAGTATCCCAAACCATTTTGGAGATATATAAAAAATCTGCGTTTAAATAAAACCAATATTACAGCTATAAATAAAAGTGGAAATTATCTAGTTGATGTTGAGAATCAGATAAATGACTTTGCTGATTATTTTCATAGCGTTTATACAAATCTCAACTCTGGTGTAATCACTGACACCATCTTCCATGACACTGTCGAAGTTTATACCATGTGCTTTTTCCGCAGAACATTGCACGTTAATTGTTTTTCAATTTTTGCAGGAGGTACAGATGTATGACAAGATTTAAATTAGGGGTTTGTATTATATCACTGTAATATGTGATGCAGTGGCAACCCGGACTGCTGCACTGTGACTGAGGTTGATGCGCCATTAAGCCTCAATCCCCCCCCCCCTCCATGTGCTTTAGCAATTTAAACTTAAGCAAACAAGAAATATACATGCAAATGCTAGCTTGTGATGCAGATAAAGCAAAAGGCCCTGATAACATTCCCCCAATATTTTTCAAAACTTGTGCTTGGGAGTTATCCCTTCCACTTCACAAATTATTTAATGATTCCTTCACTGTTGTAACCTTTCCATCTTGCCTTAAAATCGCTAACGTTACGCCCATTTTCAAAAAAGGTAGCCCCGAATCAGTTAAAACCTACCGACTAATTACGCTATTATCCTATTTGTCGAAGCTGTTTGAAACACTCGTGCAAAAACATATGTACAAACACTCTAAAAAGTATATTTCTGATGCTCAGCATGGCTTTTGTGAGGGCAAATCCACCACCACCAATTTATGTACTTTCTGGGACTACGTCATTTAAGTTTTAGATGATGGACAGCAAGTTGATGCTATCTATACTGACTTTGCTAAAGCTTTTGACACAGTAAACCACGATTTCCTTATTCATAAATTAAGTAAACTGGGTTTTCATGGTTCAATTCTTAATTAGTGTAAATCCTACTTAAACAACAGACATCAGAGTATACTTTTAAATGGTTATATTTCACGGACTATGCCAGTTAGTTCTGGTGTACCTCAACGCTCTGCTCTAGGACCGCTTTTTTTCATAATCTTTATAAACGACCTCTCTGAAGCTTTAAGCAAAACCTGGAACAAAGCCTGGAATTTAAAATCAAACATTGACAGGTGTCGTGTAGTTACGTTCTGTTCTTACAGAACCTTAACCCTCCTACCTACAGTTACACATTAAACAATATCGAGTTAAAACGTGTCACCTCAGTTAAATGACCTAGGAATTGTTTTGCAGTCTGTCTTTTCAATAAGCAGATCACTGCTATAGTGTATAAGCCTTCAAAATGCTTGGTTTTTTTTTAAAAGGTCTATCTATTTTGTAAGAGATTCTAAAACTATTATTACTATTTTTAATGCTGTTGTGCGTAGCATATTAACTTATGGGTCCATTGAGTGGGATCCCTCCCACATCTATTTGATAAATGAAATAGAGCGAGTGCAACGAAATTTTGTTTCAAAAATGGCATAATTCGCGATAATTCACGTACGAAGAGCTATGCAATAGTTTTCAAATTCCAACTTTACAGCAATTTCGAATCTTTAGGCCTCAACTTCTTATACAATTTATTGCATAATAAAGTTTGTTGTACTCAACTTTTAAGACAACGTAATATTCATGTCCTCTCAGTTGCCACTAGGACCAAAAAAATCTTCGGCATTCCAAATACTAGAACCGATTACAAGAGGAGACTAGCACTATTCTCTACCCAACCTTTGCAACAAACATAACCTTAATCCATTTACATCATTTTCCGACTGGAAAGCTGCCATGTCAAAAATATGAGTTACAATGATAATCCTAGGGTACTCGATCCAAAATTCATGTCAATTTTTATCTAAAATGTTCACTTCAATGTTTTGCCACCTCCCCTCTTGATTCTGTTATGGAGTTTTGTACCTGTTGAATCAATACTGCAAAATAAAATAAAAGACATTTATTGAGAATGTCAAGTAGTCCAATGTACTACTGTATGAGCACAAGGCTCCGCATTCTGCCGAGAACAAATTTTCTACAATGTACACGCTAAGTACAGTTCTGCCAGAAAGTAAATTGAGAAAACCCCGATTCATTGTTATAGTGGCAGTAAGTGACAACAAAGACATGCACGTTAATGTCACTTTCCTTACATCGTTATTGAAGGTCTCATTCCAAAACAGAGATTTGGTTTGGAACCGTATGGAAAACCAACAACTCCTTTTTGATGTGAAACCCATCTACAAATGTTTGGGCTCCACAGAACTGTGGGTCAAAAAAGATGTGACAGGCAGTGGGTCCTCCTTTCAATGGTGGTCACAACAAAGTAAGTGTTGTGGCACCCACCCTACACCGAACAGGAAGAAGTGGGCCCCAAACAAATACTTAGTTTTCCTACGAACTCAGCCAGGGACAATCCTCAACTGTGACGACATCATTGTAATCGAACAACAGTTCTTTGTTTACCCTCAGAATGCGTTGGGCAAAAAAGACAATGCTTGGTGGGGCATCTTCAGCTGTGTTGAACGACTTTTGCTTTACGTTGTAACTCTTGCTGCTATGATTTATCAGCCTTCCCAAAGAACCATCATCTTCCGTTGCCTCTACACACCAGCGCAGTCCACCATGAGAGAAGTAAAAAACATAGCCGGTGTCTTTTTCCCGTTCTTGGAAAAAAGACAATGCTTGGTGGGGCATCTTCAGCTATGTTGAACAACTTTGGCTTTACGTTGTAACTCTTGCTGCTATGATTTATCAGCCTTCCGAAAGAACCGGGTTATTCTGTCTACCGTCAGGATGCGGACCCTGTGCCACGTGCACATGGTGGTGTTGCAGTGCTGGTTCAACACTCTCAGCCGCATGCCAGTGTGCCTCTGCACACTAGATTTCAGGCGGTAGCAGTTCGAGTTTCTTTTCAATTCGGTTTATTTACCGCCGGATGAGGTCTTTGGGGTTGGTGACCTGGAGGACCTGGTTCGCCAGCTTCCTGCCCCGTTTCTCCTGCTGGGCGACTTTAACAGCCACCACGTCCAGTGGGGAGGACCTAATACTGACAACAAGGGCAGGATCCTTGAGGAGTGGATGCGGAGGGGGTCCGTTTGCATCCTGAACAATGGAGCCATGACACACTGTAACCTGGCCACGGGCAATTGGTCAGCGGTGGACTTAAGCCTTTTGCTCGCTGGCCGTCCCAGTTCACTTCACTTGGGCTGTCACTGCCGATCTGCATGGAAGCGATCACCTCTCCATTATGTTGTCCGCGACACAAGGGGGTTCTGTGGCTTCCAGGCCAGCCCGATGGGCGCTTAAACGTGCTGAATGGTCAGCCTTTGCTGAGGCTGCTGTATTTCAGCGTGCGGTTGAGAACTTTTCTGATGTGGATGAACTTTCCACTCATTTCGCTGACGTGGTCCTTGCTGCTGCTCATGCTACTATCCCGCGTTCGTCCACACAGCCGCGGCGGGTTCCTGTTCCGTGGTGGACACCTGCTTGCGGGCGGGCTATTCAGGCCCGCCGGCGAGCGTTGCGTGCATTTACGGTCATCCCAACTACTAACAACTTTGTAGCCTTTAAGCGCTGTCGTGCCCGTGCCAGGTATGTCATCCGTGAGGCTAGACGTGCTTCGTGGACGGCTTATGTTTCGTCGATCACGCGCTCCATGCCTTCTCAGCAGGTGTAGCGGAAGGTGCGCCAGATCTAGGGGAGGAACGTGTCTTCCCCGGTTTCACAGCTGAAGGTGGCGAATTCCGTGATCTCTTTTGTGCCGGATATCGCCGACTGTGTTGCGTCTGCGTTTGCGCGGGTCTCGAGTGATAACCATTATGATCCTGGTTTCCTCAGAATAAAACGTAGAGAAGAGGCTCACTCTCTAGACTTTCGCTCCGACGGGCTAGAGGAGTACAATTTACCGTTTACCAGGCAGAAATTTGTGTCAGCTTTGTCCAAGACGCATGACTTCGCCCCAGGGCCTGATGATGTTCACTATCAGCTGTTGAAACATCTGCCTCTTGCCTCCCAGCAGTTCTTGCTGGAGATGTTCAACCGTGTGTGGGCAGAAGGCTCTGTTCCGGCAGCGTGGAGGGCAGCAGTGGTCATCCCGATTGTGAAACCGGGCAAAGACCCTACTGCTCCTTCCAGTTATCGCCCAATCGCTCTAACTAGCTGTGTCTGTAAACTTATGGAACGGATGGTCAGTGGAAGGTTGGTCTGGGTGCTGGAATCACGCGGATTCTTATCTGCATCCCAGTGTGGCTTTCGACGTTTTCGGTCAACCATCGATCATCTAGTTGCCCTTGAATCGGATGTGAGGGAGGCTTTTCGCCTGCGTCAACATCTGGTTCAGGTTTTCTTTGACTTGGAGAAGGCTTATGATACGACCTGGCGTTATGGGATTCTCCGTAATCTCTATAACTGTGGCTTGAGGGGACAGATGCCACTGTTGCTTTCCGCTTACCTCTCAGGCCGTTCTTTTCGTGTTCGTGTTGGGGCGACTTTCCCGCCCGTTTGTCTTGGAGAATGGTGTGCCTCAAGGAGGTGTTCTTAGTGTCATCTAGTTTGCTATTGGGATCAACCCCATTGCTCAGCAAGCTGCTGTTCCCCAGTCATTGTTTGTCGATGACTTCGGCTTGCGCTTTCGGGCAGCTCGCATGCAGACCTGTGAGCGGCAGCTACAGCTGGCGATTAACAAAGTCCAGACCTGGGCGGTCAGTACTGGTTTCCGGTTTTCTCCGGACAAGACTGTGGGCGTTCACTTTTGCCACCAACGAACGCTGCGCCCAGATCCTTGCCTGTACTTGGGGCAGGCGCAGATTCCTGTTGTCCCACAGGCACGTTTCCTGGGTCTGGTGTTCGACTCCAGGTTATCTTGGCTTCCACACTTGCGCCAACTTAAAGACAAGTCTTTGCGGGCACTTAACATCTTGCGGGTTCTGTCGGGCACTTCATGGGGTGCCGATCGCACTGCCATGTTGCGCCTCTACAGAGCCCTTGTCCGCAGCAAACTTGATTATGCGTGCATGGTGTATGGTTCGGCTAGTGACTCGACTCTCCAGATGTTGGACACTGTGCATCACAGTGGCCTGCGTGTGGCGACTGGGGCATTTCGAACTTTTCCAGTGGTCAGCCTCTATGCTGAGGCCTCGGAGCCACCTTTGGCCATTCGTCGGCGTAAGCTGGCCATTCAGTATGCTGTGCGTTTACGTGCTGTGGAATCCAGTCCTGCTTGGTCCATCGTTTTTGGGCCAGACTTGCGAGTCGGTAGACGCAGGGTGGGTAAGGGTGATTTCCGCGATAGGCTCCAGCAGTCCTGTCAGGAGATAGCCTTTGCAATGCCCAGCGTCTTGAGGCTTGGGGGGATGCCAGTAGCCCCTTGGCTTGTCCCAAGTGGCATTTTCATTTTCGCTCTGGCGTCCCTCCCGAAGGGTTCCACTCTACCAGCAAGGTACTTACAGGAGTTCCGGCGGCTGTGTTCTCAGTACGCCGGTTATCAGCGGCTGTTTACTGATGTGTCGAAGTCAGACGCTGGCGTGGCTTGTGCTTGTGTTTGTAAGGGAGTGACGGTTGCCCATCGCCTTCCATCAGGCTATTCTGTGTTTTCTGCAGAGCTTTTGGCTCTCGGTTTGGCGGTGGAATGGATCCTTGGCCTTCAGGGCTAGCATTTCATTATCTTTAGCGATTCCATGAGTGCCCTGGAGTCCTTGGCGAATTACAATCCTCGGAACCCCTTGACACAACGTGTCCAAGCTTTGCTTTCCCGCTTGACTGGCCAGCGGAAAACCGTGCTTTTCTGCTGGATTCCGGCCCATGTTGGGATAGGAGGAAATGAGCAAGCGGATTCTGCAGCAAAAGGGGCCCTTTCTGGCCCTCTCGGAAGGGATCTCGGCCTTGTTCCCTCGGACGCCTTTCCAACTCTGCGTCTGAGGTTACACGCTTTTTGGCAAGCCTCGTGGGATGGACAGGACGGCAATAAATTACGAGCTATTAAAGGCACTGTTGAGGAATGGCACTCGGCGTGTCGCCGCAGTCGCCGTGAGGAGGTGGTGTTGGCCCGTTTGCGCATTGGTCACACTCGACTTACTGTTTCCTTTTGCGGGGGATTGACCCTCCTGAATGTTATTGGTGTCGGTGGCCACTTACGGTCCGGCTTTTCCTTGTTGATTGTTGCCATCTTGATGGTTTTCGTCGTCGTTTCCA
>JAHWFP010253677.1:20463-42173 GCA_023313725.1 Lithobius niger
ACACTGTGCATCACAGTGGCCTGCGTCTGGCGACTGGGGCATTTCGAACGTCTCCAGTGGTCAGCCTCTATGCTGAGGCCTCGGAGCCACCTTTGCCCATTCATCGGCGACAGCTTGCCATTCAGTATGCTGTGCGGTTGCGTGCTGTGCAATCTAGTCCTGCTTGGTCCATGGTTTTTGGGCCAGACTTGCGAGTCGGTAGACGCAGTGTGGGTAAGGGTGATTTCCGTGATAGGCTCCAGCAGTCCTGTCAGGAAATAGCCTTTGAAATACCCTGCGTCTTGAGGCTTGGTGGGATGCCAGTGGCCCCTTGGCTTGTCCCAGGTGGCATTTTCATTTTCGCTCTGGCGTCCCTCCCGAAGGGTTCCACTCTACCAGCAAGGTACTTGCAGGAGTTCCGGCGGCTGTGTTCTCAGTACGCCGGTTATCAGCGGCTGTTTACTGATGGGTCGAAGTCGGACGTTGGCGTGGCGTGTGCTTGTGTGTGTAAGGGAGTGACGGTTGCCCATCGCCTTCCATCAGGCTATTCTGTGTTTTCTGCAGAGCTTTTGGCTCTCGGTTTGGCGGTGGAATGGATCCTTGACTTTCAGGGCACGCATTTCATTGTCTTTAGCGATTCCATGAGTGCCCTGGAGTCCTTGGCGAATTACAATCCTCGGAACCCCTTGACACAATGTGTCCAAGCTTTGCTTTCCCGCTTGCCTGGCCGGCGGAAATCCGTGCTTTTCTGCTGGATCCCGGGCCATGTTGGGATAGGTGGAAATGAGCAAGCGGATTCTGCAGCGAAAGGGGCAGTTTCTGGCCCGCTCCGGAGGGATCTCGGACGCCTTTCCAACTCTGCGTCTGAGGTTACACGCTTTTTGGCAAGCCTTGTGGGACAGTCAAGTCGGTAATAAGTTACGTGCTATTAAAAGCACTGTTGAGGAATGGCACTCGGCGTGTCGCCGCAGTCGCCGTGAGGAGGTGGTGTTGGCCCGTTTGCGCGTTGGTCACACTCGACTTACTCACTGTTTCCTTTTGCGGGGGTTGACCCTCCTGAATGTTCTTGGTGTCGACGGCCACTTACGGTCCGGCACTTCCTTGTTGATTGTCACCATCTTGATGGTGTCGTCATCGTTTCCATCTTCCGCATGACCTTGCGCGTCAATTGGGTGATAAGTCTGTCCTCCTGTCCGGTGTTTTTCGATTTTTGCAGGAGGTACAGATGTATGACAAGATTTAGATTAGGGGTTTAATATCTCTGTAATAATATCTCTGTAATGTGTGGTGCAGTGGCAACCCGGACCACTGCACTGTGACTGAGGTTGGCGCTAATGACCAAGTTGTCGACGCGCCATTAAGTCTCAATCCCCCCCCCCCATCTACAAATGTTTGGGCTCCACAGAACTGCGGGTCAAAAAAGATGTCACAGGCAGTGGGTCCTCCTTTCATTGGTGGTCACAACAAAGTAAGTGTTGTGGCACCCACACTACACCGAATAGGAAGAAGTGGGCCCCAAACAAATACTTAGTTTTCCTACGAACTCAGCCAGGGACAATCCTCAACTGCGTCGACATCATTGTAATCGAACAACAGTTCTTTGTTTACCCTCAGATTACGTTGGGCAAAAAAGACAATGCTTGGTGGGGCATCTTCAGCTGTGTTGAACAACTTTGGCTTTACGTTGTAACTCTTGCTGCTATGATTTATCAGCCTTCCCAAAGAACCATCATCTTCCGTAGCGTATATGCACCAGCGCAGTCCACCATGAGAGAAGTAAAAAACATAGCCGGTGTCTCTTTCCCGTTCTTGGAAAAAAGACAATGCTTGGTGGGGGGCATCTTCAGCTGTGTTGAACAACTTTGGCTTTACGTTGTAACTCTTGCTGCTATGATTTATCAGCCTTCCCAAAGAACCATCATCTTCCGTTGCGTCTACACACCAGTGCAGTCCACCATGAGAGAAGTAAAAAACATAGCCTGTGTCTTTTTCCCGTTCTTGGAAAAAAGACAATGCTTGGTGAGGCATCTTCAGCTGTGTTGAACAACTTTAGCTTTAAGTTGTAACTCTTGCTGCTATGATTTATCAGCCTTCCCAAAGAACCATCATATTCCGTAGCATCTATGCACCAGCGCAGTCCACCTTGAGAGAATATTTATCATAGCCGGTGTCTTTTTTCCGTTCTTGGAACATTTCTTTGGCTGCCTCTGCCTGGCAGATAACACTGTTATAGTTACAAAATGGAGTCTCCCGCAATGAATATGATTACAGAATATTAATCATTACTTCTTAGAAAATAAAGTGTATTGTATTATGTCAATATGATGTGCGGGTGAAAATGTTGACATCACCAGGATTATCATAACACTACAATAAAAAAAAAAACGTTATCACAGTCCTCTTTACAGTTGTATCTCTCGAAGACATCTATAGTGGTGCACAATGTAAATCAAAATCCGAATCGGGAGAGCCACTACGCGATGCAATGGCTGCCCATCTTTTTTCTCCGAAACTCACGGGGGCAGCGAACAAACAATCGAGGAAAAAATTAAATATTATTGGCTAGAAACTACTCACGTGGGCAAAATTGTCGGGAAACTAGCAGACACATGCCTCCAGGAGCGACTAATGCACCATGCGGACGGACGCACAGCTCGATAAAGTGGCTCTCGTAAATTCTACGGGTCCGGCACGCAACGGCTGGCTTGCCCTCCCATTAAATGCACGGGACTATCGCGCAAATGGTTAATCATCTGCCACTGTGGTATGCAAATTTTGCTTAATGCTGTGTAGCACTGTATATGAGTTTGGGCTAAAATGCTGTTAGACACTTTTACACTAAATAACCATAACAAGAGACAAGGCTCCAGGTCACCTTCTTATCCCTTCTTTTGTGCTTAGAATATTAGCCCCTCTTGGGGGGGGTATCACAGTTGCCAAACTGTTCATTGTGGCCTGGTTTGATCTTTGTTAAACTATTGTAGTTTTTTGACAAAATTTAAATGTATGGTGCTTCATTGTGTGCACAATGCTCTTTAAGTTCAAAAAGGGAAGTTATAGAGTTTCTTAAGATTTTTAAATACTATTGGCCAAAGCTGCATTTGAGCTTCACGGAAATGTGTTAGTTAGTGGCATATAATGAAAGTAAATGCTTAAAGGTAAATGGTAAAGGTACATTAACTAAAAGTGTAGTGCTAGAAGGTTGACAAAACGAATGCAAACATAAGCCAGGTTTACCTGACACTATTTGAGGGGTTCAGAACCAGAGGTGCCTAACCAACAAAAATGAAAAAATGCTTATTTCACCAAAAATGTGGTTCTGTGAGTTGGTCTATCTGCCCCAAAAACGACTAACTTTTATCTCTATTAGTTAAGCCAGGAAATAAAAAAGTTTCTCTGGCTCATACAAGATCAGTGTGCGCCAGACATGCCTAAGCAAACCAAGGTGGCGGCCGATTATAGTGACATTGATGAAACTTATGAGTCACCAAGTTCAAAAGACACCCAAGAAGGTTAGCAATCCATTATTAGGTCTAAGTGGTATTTTAATAGATTAAACAGATGTCATATCTTTTTGAATGGCTGTGTGGGTTAGGTGCAACTGGCACAGGCTTTAACACTTTCAGCTGCCTTTTTAGTTAAAAGTTAAAATATGAAGTGGTTCTAATTATTGATATTGGTACTCTAGTGATATGAATGCATGCTGTAACTATACATTAGTCACAGTATTGAGATGTATGAGGTCTGCGAAGAAAACCCAACCGAAGTAAAAGTAACAATGATGGAAAGTGTTCACTTTTTTGAACCAAAGAACTAGAAGATTGCTTCACGCGCAGAAAAACCAATATTGATAACATAAAAGCTGAATCGGTTAAAAACTGCTCAGATTTCTCTATAGAAGGACCATCCTATTCCATCCCATCCGGTCCGGCACTTACTTGTTGATTGTCGCCATCTTGATGGTGTTCGCCGTCGTTTCCGTCTTCCGCATGACATTGCGCGTCATTTGGGCGATAAGTCTGTCCTCCTGTCCGGTGTGTTTCAATTTTTGCAGGAGGTACAGATGTATGACAAAATTTAGATTCCGGGTTTGCATAACATCTCTGTAATGTGTGGTGCAGTGGCAACCCGGACCGGGGGGTTGGCGCTAATGACCACGTTGTCGACGCGCCATTAAGCCTCAATCCCCCCCCCCCTCATCCTATTCCTAACATTATCCAAATGCAGCACACCCACAGTGAGGCAGTTAAATTTTTTAAGTTGATGATCACCAAGAAAAAACGGGAAAAGGTATTTTCTGCAAATCAAGTCATGGAAGGAAAAAACGGGAAAAGGTATTTTCTGCAAATCAAGTCATGGAAGGAAAGATTCTTTTTCTCCATGGATGCCCATCCAGGTAGCAAAACTATCTAATCTTAAACCATCTCATTGATTACATGCGCCCCCCCCCCCCCTCGCCTACATCATGCATTCCATGACTTGCTAGATGGAAGTGGTGATGCAGTTGATGATGGTTTCATTGAAGCAAACGATCAGTACTGCTCAGATAGTAAGACTAAACCAAGAATAGTAACTGAAATCAACGGTTACACTAAAGCTATCAGCCAGAAGAACATTAATACAGCATTAAATTAGTTTTTCTATAGTTTTTCACACAAAACAAATGGACTGAACTTGCCTAGTCAACGTTACTTTTTAAATATGTACTTAAATTCTTTGTGCCAAATGTGCCTTTACCTCTCACAACACAAAAATACTGTGTATTTTTTTGTATTTTCAAAATGAAAATAACAGCCAAGTTTGAACTGTATTTCACCTACCTAACAGGCATAGTAACTCTAAAAACAAATATAACCCTGATTTAACACAGTATTTAGACTTTAGGCCTTAATATCTCTAAATGACTTTGCTGTGGCTTAGGCACCTCTGGTTCTGAGCCCCTCATTTTAAAGAAGGTGAAACCCATCTACAAATGTTTGTGCTCCACAGAGTTGCGGGTCAAAAAAAGATAAGTGACGGGCAGTGGGTCCTCCTTTCATTGGTGGTCACAACAAAGTAAGTGTCGTGGCACCCACCCTACACTGAATAGGAAGAAGTGGGCCCCAAACAAATACTTAGTTTTCCTACAAACTCAGCCAAGGACAATCCTCAACTGCATCGACATCATTGTAATCGAACAGCAGTTCGTCATTTACCCTCAAATTGCGTTGGGCAAAAAAGATAATGCTTGGTGGAGCATCTTCAGCTGTATTGAACAACTTTGGGTTTACGTTGTAACTCTTGCTGCTATGATTTATCAGCCTTCCCAGAGAACCATCATCTTCCGTTGCCTCTACACACCAGCGCAGTCCACCATGAGAGAAGTAAAAACCATAGCCGGTGTCTTTTTCCTGTTCTTGGAACATTTCTTTAGCTGCCTCTGCCTGGCAGATAACCCCGTTATAGTTACAAAATGGGGTCGCCTGCAATGAATATGATTACAGAATATTAATCATTACTTCTTAGAAAATAAAGTGTATTGTATGATGTCACATGAGCGGGTGAAAATGTTGACATCACCAGGATTATCATGACACTAGAATAAAAAAAACTTTATCCCAATCCTCTTTACAGTTGTATCTCTCGAAGACATCTATAGTTTGATAATTTACCTCAGTCTAAAGTGGTGCATGATGTAAATCAAAATCCGAATCGGGAGAGCCACTACACGATGCAATGGCCGCCATCTTTTTTCCCCAGGGGCAGCGAACAAACACTCGGGAAAAAAATAAATATTATTGGCTAGAAACTAGTCATGTGGGCAAAATTGGTGGAAAACTGTAGCGGACGTATGCCCTTAGTGAATGAACGCTACAGGAGCGGTTAATCCACCACGTGGACTGACGCACAGCGCAATAAAGTGGTTCCCGTAAATTCTACGGTCCGGCACACAACGGTTGGCTTGACCTCCTGTTGAATTCATGGGTCTGGTGCGCAAGGAGTTAATCACTCCCCGTAACATATCCTGGCATGACGGTGGTGCACCATGCAGTCAGCACGTGCAGAGAGAACAAGCGAGCATGCGAGTAGAGTGAGTTGTATGTGTTGAAGCCATACTGTAAGTGTATTTTGACCGTACCTGCTATAAAGAATATACAAGAAGAAACATCATTGTCATTCCTTTGAGAATATTCCTGCTGCACAATTTAATTTAGTAACTTACCACTATTGACGATAGTCAAAGCCTGATCCTATAGTAATAACCCTATTTTACCAAGACCTAACCTAACAAAATCAAAAAACAGCTTTGGATGGTGTGTTAGTCTGGGCGTGTTAGAATCAATGTCATTTAAGAAAAAAGAAAAACAAATAGCCTTACAACCTTGTTTTTTCAAATTTCAGAAACTCTAAATCGAGACCATTTTCTTTGGTCAATAACTGAAGAATGGTTAGGAAACTGAAAAAATGCATTCAGCTGAACACTTGGACTACGGATGATATTGAAAAATTTGCTAATAATCTACATTTTTCTGTACCTTGACAAGCTTGCTGATGACGTAAAATAATTATGGTAACCTGAATCTACAAACTGCTACTAAGGGTGTCTGATTAGACTAGAGGACAGTAGCTACCACTTAATAGGCATTTAATAGGCGATTTAATTCAGATTAAAAGGTTAGAAGTTTTAAAAGGTTCACACTTAAGAGGATTAGCTGCTGAATGCATTGTCACAGTATACAAGATTACACAATTTTACGTATTATGGTGTTGCACTCGGCAACGATTTAGGCAAAAGAATTAACAGTTAAAAGTAGAAAAAAAAATTGAATCACCAAAAGCTTTTTGTGCGGAAAAAATACAAAGGGAAATTGAAGTTGGAATGTGGGCCTATATTATAGCTGGTAAAAAATCATGCAGCAAAAATCAAGGCTGGTGGTTACAAAATACACTCCCCTCCGTGCTGATAAATACAAGGTCCCCTATTTTAAGGTTTTAATTAGTGCGTAATCTCACATTCTTGACAGTGTAGGGCGTTTCGCAGTAATGTTACTTGGTCGTAACCCTGTTGAGCCTAATGACGCCACTTTTCATTTCCCTGCTTATAAAGCTTATGGCCAAAGTATGGTTGCCATGAACAAGTGGCATGCCTCAGGAAGCAGTCTAGGAGCATCAAAAAACTGCACATATAATAATTATATAGTATTGTAAATTATTGAGCAGATTTTCAACTTGTAGTACTCTGGAATCCTTGGAATGATAACATCACTGGCTATTGTTCTATTGCAGCGTGTTTTACTGCTTCTGAACCATTTTTTGATGTTTTAATAAAATACATTTAGTTTAAAGTCGCTTTATTTCCTCAATATATTCACGATAGTCAAATGCACACTTCCCATTCTTCTTGAGCTGGATTTGTCACAATTAAAACAGGCTGCCTGCAGGCGCCAATGGATGCGACCTTGACTCACTTAATGTGACGTCACTTGAGACCGGGCACCTTTGCCATGAAGGGCAACGTGACTCAAATGAACCAATTAGCAATCGCAATACTGAAGAGTTTCAAAAGTACCTGTTGATACGGAACATTTTATTCGAGAAAAAAGGCAGTGATTTAGGTGTTGATGAAGGAATGTGCACTCTCCAAGACATGTAACCAAGATGGTAGATTTAAAAGGGTTAAGTTGCGAAAATCGTAGCTTTGCAACAGTAGTGTAGGAGTAGTGAAGTGAAACAATGACTGAAGGTAGACAATGAAAGGAAAGACTACTGCTTAAAATTGTAACATTACTTTGGACATCCACTCAGCCCAGCATAATCTAAGTTACAGCAAACGAGCTCAGTTTTGAGGCCTTTTAAGCTATGGCATTCTAAAACTATAGACACTATTACCTGAAATAAAAATGCAAGCTATCCATTAATTAGGTGCAGGACACAGGCAAGGGCCCTAAATTGATCTGACAATGCACTACAACCCCTTTTTCCCTTTTATGACTCTTGAGATCATTTCCCGCCACCGCAATTGCTGAGGAGTCATGCGTCTGTAAATCTTTCGGGCCACTGCCTCGGAATGGCAGAGCGTTTCATCTATTACCGTCCGATCAGCCAGTGGCTGAGTGGCCATAGCAGTTTGCACGGCTTTTCGAACGGTAGTAGCCGTGGATTTTATGTTGTATCGGGCGTGTAAGCTAAGAAAAAATAGTACTTTATTACAAGGCTAGTACAACGGAGCAATTTAATTTTTCTAGTATATCGTAAACTATTAACATGTTTTTCCTTGGATCTCTTCCCCTGTACTTTATCACACTGGTATTTAAAGTACAGTGACGATTGATGTAGAAAAAATGGTAGAAAAGAACATCAGCATGTGAAATTATGCCTAGTAGCAGAAATTTTTCTGGTGGATGGTGGAAACTCGTGGGCAGAATTCTGCAGCGTGATAGGGCAATTTATTGTTTCAAGTATATTGTAAACTATTATCCCCTTCTTCCAGGGATTTTTCCCTGCACTTGACCACACTGGTAGATAAAGTACAATGAAAAATTGCCACATGAAAACATGGCAGAAAAAGAACTACAGCATATGAAATAATGCATAGTGGCAGAACGTTTTCTGGTGCGTTTGAGAATCTCATGGGCAGAAATCTGCAGAATTTCTCTAGTATGTTCTTCACTCTCAGCTGCGGGAAGATAAAATCTTGACTTGGTACCATTTTTCGGTTAATAACTGAGTTTAATGGTCAGGAAACTGAAGAAATGCATTCAGTTGGATACTTGGGCTAAATTCAGTCAAAATTCAAATAAGGAAGTCCTTTTTCTGGCATTTGGGGTAGACTTCAAGAATAATTCAGCAGTATGATGCCGCTAGGTATAGAACATTTTGCATAATGCTGGATCACACCATCAATAAGTTGGGTTACAATGCTATTTATTAACAGTTTTCAATAAAAGTCCCTTGTAAATAAATTTTTTTAATCACAGAGTTTAATGGTTATTGAGATCAGTTTTTCAACCTTTACTGGTTTTCTTCAGGCAGTTAAGCCACTGGCATCCACATTCACACTCTTTCCAAACCCAAACCCAACAATTTCCCACAATTCAAAACTGCAGAGTTCTGAATTTTGGAAATTTGTTAGGTCTGGAAGGAATGTGAGTACTGAAGAAGCCAACCAGTAAAGGTTGTTAAAAATTTGCAAGTCAGTGTAATCGACCTGTATTTGCCATGAACTTTTACCAAACACAACCGATTTATCAGCATTTTCAATAGTTGAGCATGGCTAATTTGTTTGATTTTTCCGCTGCGTTGGTTTTTTGCTTTTGTGTAACGCAACACATTGACGGTGTGATCCAGCCTTAAACTGATCCCAAGTTAAAGGATTTCTTGATCCTTTAACTTGGGATTAGTTTAAGGTTAATAGCTGAGGTTAACATTCAGTTGGATATTTCACTAAGGAAACAAGCACTCAATAAATTACTGTTAAGTCATTTGTGCCTTTCTCATACCTTGCATTGTGAGGTTCTAGCCAAGACAATGGGCCTGCCCGAACAAAAAAAATATTTACACTAAATTTACCACATAAATATTTTTTCCACAATTTTGTATTTTCTCAAATAAAAGATGTTACTTTTTGCCGAATTTATACTATTAAAACAGCAGCATCGTCTTATACTCACAAGCAAATTCATTACTCAGGCAAACTCGCAGATTTTGATGTTTGAATACACCCATTCAAATCATTTTTCAGAGAGTTAGCCATTGGTGGCAGGGTTGTGATTCGGTTGGCCTGCCACTTGGTGACAGACGACCCTTCTTTATCTGTCACGAGGTGGCAGACTAACACTACTAGACTCTTGAACAGTACCGGCTTATTATTTATGTGATTATTTTATTCCAAATTTAAGAAATGGATTCTCTATTCTGTATTCTCTTTTCTGTAAGCTCCATGCTATATATGCATTGTTTGTCTTTACAGTGGACAAGGCTGTGAAGTACTTATCGTTTTTTTTTTCTGACTGCTTCTCCAAACTAATGTTGAGGTTGTACTTGCCAGGCCAGCAGTCTGTCTTGGGTTCTTCTGCCGTTTTTCTAGTCGGATGTGGCTAACAGTTTTATGGGAAGTGAGTGTACAATAACCTGACATGACCCTACATAAAAATATAAATTTTCTTCCAGTATACAAGGGCTACAAGTACAAACGTAGGAGGATGGTCGTGATGTGTGTAAGTTATCTTTTTCAACTATGTCTAATATATTAGTATCCATTTTTTAAAGTCCGAAAAGCTATGTTAGGTTAAAGATGACTAAACCAGGCAACAATGAACAGCTTTGCCGCTATGATACCCCCCCCCCCACCCTGAAAAGAGGAGCTAATATTCTAAAAATCTTAAGAAGGGAACCTGGAGCTCTGTCTCTTGTAGTGTTTATTTAACCCAAACACATCCAGCATTAAAGAAAAAGGCACTTAAGGGTACTGAAGGCTAAGTTGCGAGACAGTGTCAACGACTAGCCAGAGCCCAAATTGCTGGGTCTAGATTTTTCTCTGAAACCACAATATAGCGACATCAGCAGACCTGTGACTAACCTAAGCTAGAATCGGAATATGGGTCTGGCTTTTCCTCTGAACGAGTCCTAAAAACCAGATCCTGCGATGCCAGGTCTGGCTTATTTTCCGACCGTTAAACTTGCCGTCTATAAAATGGCATGCATAACTAATGGGTCCCAAATAGGTTGAGAGGATTCGTTTAGCTTCTGATGAATGTTTGAATAGTGTAAAACGAGTCCTTGAATGTGGCCATAGGTTTGCAAACTTGGTTCGTGGTCTGTGTGTCATGCTCTCCTTCTCCGGAAAGTAACGAGGTTTGTGGGATGCTGGCTGCAAAAAACGTATTCTGCTGGATTGTACCCGGTATCAACCTCAAGTTATATCAACATCAAATGGCTATACTGCCACTCTACCCATAAGCTGAAGAGAAAAATCAAACCCTTCACCAGAACCCTACCAACTCTGGATTATGATAGTACATGGATAGTACAATCCAGCATTAAGCAAAGATTTCTGCCCCTGTGGCTGATTATTAGTGGATCAGTTTTCTACTCTGCCCCTAGTGACAGATTATGCCCGGATCATTCTAGGCATCGGCCCCTAATGGCAGGAAAACAAGTTTACCCCATGTAAGAGAACGAAAGGGTACGAAATACTAAGTTAGTACGCAAAGGCTTCGAAAAGCATATGTAAGGTTGTTAAATATCATGCAGCTGCTTAATATTTGTTTCACTGAAGCGCAAACAAGTTATGCCCAACCTTCTCCCTACCCCCAAATGAAACTATGCATCTCAGAGGTTAGTGACAATAGTTGAAGTAAACAGTTACGTGATGTGCAAGAAAATGGTGTGCAACAAATCAGCAAAATCATAACATCGTGACGACGAGCGCTTTTATTAGAACAAGACCAAAACGGAACCGCAAGGGTCCGTTTTCTATTTGGTGACTCTGGATAACTTGGACCAATCGCACGGTCTTAGTACCGGCGACGCATTTTTCAATTGTCTGCCTTATCAACTGTCGATGGTAGGTTATGCGTCTACCATGGTTTTATACAGGGAATCAGGGTTCGATTCCGGTGAGGGAGCCTGAGAAACGGAGAAGAACAAGGATTAGTATTGGTGGTGAGTTTAACGCTGACCTCGGTGTCACCAAGCTGATGACAGATAGCTAAAGAAACATTTGGGCGAACATTGTTGCAGTGGCACTTATTACCACGAGAATATGTAGACGAAAAGTTCTAAAAATAGGTGGTGGCAGATGAGGAAGCGAATCTGATCGCATCACAGAAAAGGTGGTCTGTGCAGTGACGAGATAACTACCATTTGATGCAGATGCAAAAATAGGTCCACACAATAAACTTGAGGTAAAAAGGAGGGCCATCCCTCTATATCTGCACTGCTGAGACCTCTACTCAGGGTTTATCAAAGCTCCCAAAGAAGGTTCAGGATTCAGATAACCCTTGTAATTGCCTGGCTTTGCACTGCACACAGACGTTACTGTATGTAAATATACGACTATCATGGGCCAACACATAATAACGAGCTTCAACATTTGTGAAAAGAGGACTGCAGTACATATGCATTGTTCATTCCCGGACAACGTCGCCTTCCTATTACGAAATACCTGGCTGTTCGGTACACCGGCGGCACGAATATTAATGTGTGCGTATACTGTCAACACTTGCGACATCTACTGGAAATTGCAGTCCGTATATGGATTCTCTTACTTCTCTGTTACAGAATCTGTATTGCACTGCTGCGGGCTTGTTGCCCTCAAATGTTACGTTCCTTTAAAGCTACAATGAGCCTGGTAACCATAGGCGTCGATCCAGGGGGAACGAGGGGAACCGTCCCCTCCATGTTTTCAAACTGGGGGGTTCGCCCCCCCCCCCCCACGAAATAGGCTGCAAAGCTGTAAATGAGTATCTATTTATCACGCTTACCACGTCGAGTTTGAAACAAGAAAATGTACTTTCGTGTTCTCCAATTGCATGAATCAGGTCATCAAATATTACAGTTCATAATAGGGGGGGGGGGGGGGGGTGAACTCCCGTTTCGCCAAATCCCGTTTTGCCAAAAAAAAGGTAGATTAACAGTTTTGCCCTCAGGGGCCAGTCCCGTTTCGCCAAAACTAATTTGACAAAATTTTACGTACAGTACACGAAATTTAATACTTTATTTCTATGGCTTTAAAAGGCAAACATTTAACAGAGACAAGCAGTGGTAGTATAATCCCAGTTTATTTATTAGCGTTGTGAAAACTGGCAATAAAGGCGGAAAAACGTGCGCTTTAAAATATAATTGTTTAGAATGTTTGGGCGTCACTACGTCAATGCCAAGGTTCTTTTTTATTTTTTATGAATAGTTAGTTAATTCCCATTTTGCAGAATACCGTTTCTCAGAATCAAAATATTCTTCAAAAATTTAACATTGCAGAAGTTAAAGAGGCATACTTATTGTTAGTAATTTTTGACTAGCTGTGATTTCTGATGTTATGTGTTTAGCCGCAGCAAGCGTGGCAGCGCAAGCGAGGCACGTAATTTGAAAAAAATCATTTTGTAAAATGGGATTGTCTATAACTGTCTGACTATTATCATGCTATAAATGTCCGTGTTTAAATGTTTTAAATGTTTCATGTGCCTAAACTTTCGTGAACGATATTTGGCAAAACGGGATTTGGCGAAACGAGACTGGCCCCTGAGGCAAAAGCCACAGGGCAGTAATGAAGTTAAGAATTTAAGTTGCAAGGACAAGTTACAAAGATGACGGATTAACGGGAAATGGAGGATGTAAGCATTATCACTCCGCTGCAGCAAAACAGGTATTTTTAATTCTATAAAAATTTTCATTTAAAATAACACAATTTTATGGTAAAAATAATGAACGTCACACAAACAATTGAAGCATATGAATTTCATTAATAGTCGCTTTATAAATCTAAACTTTATTTACTGTCTATTAATTCGAACTACTTTCCGACTGTGTTTGCATAACCTTACTCGGTATGTAGTGCTTAAGAGGCTTTTTTCCACTTCCGCCGATGTAGTGAAAATGTAATTTAGTGCAAAACTAGTCAAAACAGGAAGAGCACAGAGCTAAACGAAAGATAAAGGAGTGTCCGATTTCAAATTACTTAGTTTTATTGTGCTATGGTTATAGCCGAAACGTCAGATAAATTTGTACAGAACAAGACTTGTTAAGTTAAGCTTTCCTTCCAAGTTTTCGTCAGTTGAAGTCTATACCAGTTAACTCCATAAAAACCGAGCAAAGAATCAAAATTGAAGACCAAGTTGCCGGTTTGATTTGCTAGTAGCTCTTTTCCTCTTTTTCAATTCTCAGTTAATTCAGGAACGTCAGCTAAATCTACCACCATTTGAAAAGAAAGCAACAATACTTTTCAAACCTCAATTTTCAGTGTTCGCTAGCGTTAATTTAATAATATTTAAAAAAAAAATTAATTCATCAAGGAATTTAATTTGTAAATAAAATGTATAAAAAAAAACCGAATTTTAGTAACAATTAGGTTTTGACGACCTCTCATGCTAAAGAATTTTTACGAAAAGCATCCGAAATTTGCTAAACAATGCGTTGCAAACTTGTCTCGGAAAGCCGAAAATAGGTTCTCAAATAGCGTAAAATGCTTCAGCTTCTGGGGCGCCGCTTACAGCGCTCCCCCAGAGCCCCTAGCTGGATTCGCCTGGCTTCTGCTAAAGTAGCACAGATTTTAACAGTAAATTTTCATTTTCTTCCCCCCCCCACACACTGGAGTTGGTTGGCGTTACGACTATGTCCCCCCCCCCCACAACTTTAGAAAAATCGACGCCCTTGCTGGTAACGTGTGCTACACAACGTGAAATGGTTTTCTGTGATAACCCCACAGTCACCTACAATTTGTTGACTTCCTGTAGCAAAGTAACTTGTTGCAGTTAGTAATTGCTGCATTGTTGGAATCGAATTTCTACGCAAGATGTATCTTTCCAGTGATAGTGTTATGCCATTGAGGAAAATTGTTTCAACATCCAGTAACAACGTCTGAAATGTTATTCACGATATTGTGTTGCTGTACGGAAACCAATTCCGCCTCGACGATCTCTGAGATCTTGGCCATCTGGGTTTTCCCTCATAGCTTCACTGCACTACCAACTTGGTACTTGAGGGTATTCCACAGCACATTTGGAAGATACTCAAAGTTAAGGGCTTGCCAGTTCTAAGGGGATTCTCAGACTACTGATGTGGCACTTAAGTATGCACTTTAAGCTAAGTGGGTTTCAAGACTACCACAGGAAGACCTGAACAGATACCAAAACTAGAATCCAGAGATTCTTTGGACATACACAGACAAGTAAATGGTATGCTCTTACCCTACACAAAGTAGGAAGCAGTCACACCTTACCAGATACCAGTCTGCATCCAGACATACAAAAATTAAAACATGGAACAAGTTATCCTTTCCTTCGGTTGAGTTGTATTGAGTTGTTAGGTTGGGTTAAGTTAGGTTAGTTCTCTCGGCATCGTCTTCTTTGTAAACCCAACTAAATTTTGAAGAGGTCCAAAGAAGAGGACAAAAACAGAAGTTACTGAAGTCATCTTCTTCTGTCCTTGTCTGTCCTTCGGTTCACTTCAAAATTTAGTTGGGTTGGACAGCTTGCGGGTCATTTCGGTTACCCCTGCGTGTCGTAGAAGGCGGCCAACCGTTTGCGAATTGGTCACACCCGGCTTACTCACTGTTTCCTTTTGCGGGGGGTTGACCCTCCTGAATGTTCTTGGTGTCGACGGCCACTTACGGTCCGGCACTTACTTGTTGATTGTCGCCATCTTGCTGGTGTTCGTCGTCGGTTCCATCTTCCGCATGACATTGCGCGTCAGTTGGGCGATAAGTCTGTCCTCCTGTCCGGTGTTTTTCAATTTTTGCAGGAGGTACAGATGTATGACAAGATTTAGATTAGGGGTTTGAATAACATCTCTGTAATGTGTGGTGCAGTGGCAACCCGGACCACTGCACTGTGACTGAGGTTGGCGCTAATGACCAAGTTGTCGACGCGCCATTAAGCCTCAATCCCCCCCCCCTCATTTCGGTTAGGTTAAGTTAGTTTCTCCTGTCCTCTTATTTCTTAAGTCATCTTCAGTCACGTTCTGTCATCTTCTTCAGTCACTCTTTTCTTCAAAATTTAATTGGGTAGCATAGGTCGTGTTTGGTTAGGGTAATTTTGATTAGGGTAGGCCAGTCAGTCATCTTCTTCTGTCTTCTTATGTCCTCTTCTTTCTTCTGTCTTCATGATGTCATCTACTTCTTCATCCATTGAAGCTGGCATTGGTCATCGTTGTAGTCAAATAATAGGTCGTCACCTCCTCAATGTCCTGCTTGGCGAAGAAGAACATTCCTTATTGAACATCCGTTATTACGAGTTGTGGTATTAGATTCGCTCTCTTTTTCGAATGATTTTTTTTTTCTCCCAATGGACCTATCATCGGCCATGGCATCCAAGCACATTCGCTTCACTTCGTACTTGTAGAAGAAGAAGTACGAATGGCCACATCCTTCTTCCTCCTGCCTCTTCATTCGGGCTTTTCCTAATTTTTTAGATATTGTCTCCCCGTTGTATTCACAGACCTGGATTCCTATAAGATCAAGAAAAGGGTTCATGAATATTTTGGAGCATTGAACATGCCTCCAAAAACTCAGTATAATAAAAAGCCATACCTTTCTTAAATGGCAAGGATGCCATTACTCCTTGTCCTTTGCCTTCTTTTTCAACTACTTCCAGTCCAAGTTGAGTGTTCTTTGACGTCTGAACTGTTGTTTTAGATTTGGGAGGATTTTTGGATGTTCTTTTAAGAATCTAAGATACATGAAGATATATTACATATTGTCGCCCTAACTGCAAAACCTCGTAAGTCACTTTTCGCAAATTTTTCAGGAGAAGCAAAAAACATTATTTCCTAATTGTTCTTTATTTTTCCTGACTAAAAAGCGTTTGTATACTCTGACATAGCTAGGAAATCATTTGCTATGTGTGTTTTCTTAATGCTCGAGGGTAGGTAACTTATGAGGTTTTGATTAAAAAAATTCATTGTCTTAAGTACGCATACGAGGATTTACAGCTGCATCACAATGGAATTAATGGTGCATAGGCCTAGCATAATGTTAAATTATTATGTTTTATTCAAGGCAGTTTTGTTCAATGCTTATTCCAGCAAATGTTTGACTCAATGAGGGTAAAATAGTGAAATCATGAACATTAATAAAATACACAAAAAAATAATACATTGATTTGCTGTGGCTACTTCCTAGTTTAAAATAATAATTATTGGGAAGCTGATCATAAAAGCTCCATGCAAGCAATTAGGGCATTAAAGGGAGTCGCCAAAAGAAATTTTTACACTGTGACAATATTTCTTCCAGCAAACGTTTGACTCAACGCAGGTAAAACAAGAGTGAAATCGTGAACATTAATAGAAAAAAACGCACTGATTTGCTGTAGCTACTTGCCAGTTCACAAGTGGGGGAGCTGATCATAAAAGCTCCATGCGTGCAATGGTATAACTTGCTTCAAATCCTGAAGGTCATTAAACTTGCGTTGAGTGATCTTCAGTGGTGCACGGTACAATTTCTTTGGTTGGAATGGGCCAGGATTTGGCCTCTTTGGCAATTCCTTCCATTTATCGGTATAATGTAATTTGTATGACATTACACCAGTAGGACAGTATTTCAAACATCTAATGTCAGTTACCACAGGGTCTCCCTTTTTGTACCCTGGGTGTATGGAGCTGTAGTGTTGCACACCAGAGTAGTCGTCGAAGAAATCATGGGTGAGATACTTACCTTCATAAGGTCTAACTGTACAAGAAGCCCAAATTAGCGAAATATAGTCTGTAGGTAGGTAGATTTCTTGGTTCTGTATTTTCTTTTCTATGGTGCTGTGTACTGACACACCTACTTCCATTTGCGAATGCCCCTTTTCCAAGTAATGCTGCTGGACAGTGACTTTTTCTTAATACAAACCCTAAAATAGCATTGGCAACTGGAGCACAGCGATTCTGGTAACAGCAGCCATCACTGTACATTATGATTTTGTCTACTCCTTCATGGTTATTGCAATAACTGGACAAGTGATCTGTAATCATGCTCGCAAACACATCACCGTCCAGTCCACCCTCCCCTTTATGCCATACATAACACGTAACCTCTTTTGTGGTGACGTCAAACACAGTGAAGTTATGAACGCATAGCTTTGGTTTATAGTAGATTGCGCTAGCCTTTAAATACGGTGAGAGTTTGACAGCTTCCACATCCATTGTAAACACTGCAACTTTGCTTCCTGTGTCTGCAGCAAGGATTTTGTCAGAAGATTTCTGCTGGCGTGCATCTTCCTTTCTCTTTTGGTGTTCGTCGTAAAGTTCCTTTGAAATATGACCAAGCTTAAATGAAATGCATACATCGCACTGATCTTTCTTCGGTCTATACAAAGCTAGGTTCAGTGCTTCAAACTCACGGTCTATGACAGCTGTTGATAATGAGAGTTTCTGCTTCTTGGTACGAGATTCTTTATACATTCTATGTAAATCGGCCTACGAAAGAATTGGAGGTTCTAAGTACAACTTCTTAGAAGTGGCACGACAATAGTGGGATGGAAGTTTTGGAAGATCTTCCAAAAACGCCCGATCTTCCAAAAATTGCATCGGTGTGTTCAACACTTTGTCGTCGATTTCGGCCAGGTTTTCCACTTTCTTCTTGAGTTTCATGCATGCCGCTTCCATCTAAGCTGTTTCGTGCCCAATCCCGCACAGTCCACTCCCCCAAACCAATTGTGGCCAGAAACATGGGCTTGCACACCTGGAGCTTTAAGTCATTTTTCTTCAAATAGTATTTTAAAGACGATACCCTGCGTGACTCTCCTTCTTTTTTTTGTGCCGTTGCAACACAATCTACTACAGATGCAATGTAAGTTCGTTTCTTGCTTCAATCCAATTTATTCCAAAAGTTGGTGAAAATTGCTTTTCTTTGCTCATCTGTAAACTCACTACAAAAACGCTGTTTACTTTTTAAACAAAATTTAGATTTGCATGCAGCCCCCATAACTCGTGGTGCCTTTATTGTGTTCTGAGTGTATTTTCCATTCTCGTTTTTCTTAAGCGCTTTGTATTCCTTTCCTTCCATCCGTAGACGTTTATTGTGGTTCCTAGTCCAAGTTCCAGGTTTGGCACGGCCTCGTTTTTGTTTTGTGCGCTTAGTTTGGGTTGCATCGTTGGCTACTTCTACTACATCAGCTAATTCTTGTTGAACAGGCAACAATTCTTCGTTGGCTGGAGGCAACGATTGATTAGGTGTAGGTAAATCTGACGGTCCTTCAGTTGATGGTAACAATTCAACAGCAGCATTGGGCAATGACCTGTTAATAATGGGTGGTCCTTCAGTTGATGTAACAATTCAACAGCAGCATTGGGTAATGGCCGATTAGTAATGGGTGAGTCAAAATCATTTACATTGTGTTCTCTCCAAGTCTGATGTGTCACTCTCTGGATTATCAGAGTAATTAGAACAATCGCTGTCACAATGCCGCAATGTGTGGTGCAGTGGCAACCCGGACCACTGCACTGTGACTGAGGTTGGCGCTAATGACCAAGTTGTCGACACGCCATTAAGCCTCAATTCCCCCCCCCCCCCCACGTGCGGAATTTCCTCATATTCAAAGGCATTATCCCTTTCAGATTCTACTGAACCGGCCATCATTTCTTCAAACATTGTTTCAGCCGTTGAAGGCTGGTCAATTACAACGTTTGTTTGCTGTGTAGATGAATCACCTACGAAGAAAAAAATTTCCTTAAAATGTTGCCTTTTTACAGGATCACTAGCTTTTTGCTCTAAACTGTCATTTTTGTTAGGTAGTTTTCTTTTTCCTAAACAACTTCAGGATAATGAGCAAAGATATAAACTTGAAATTAACACCATTATAAAACTCTAAAAGATTATTCGAATGGCGTATTGGAAATTCAAATAAGTAAATTTTGGGAGAAGTTATCACACAAAAACTGTCTTCTACAGCCCCCGGTCATTACTTATGCGATTGATTTTCGAAAGTAGCTTTTAAAATCTAGTTTCAATTTCTAATTAAGTTATTTATACCTACCTTTGTTTGTTGCAACTTTAGCTTTTAAAGATGCCTGTAAAATCTTAAATCCTCTGGAGTATTTCATGTTGTGCGACCTCAGATCAAAACCTCGTATCTAGTTGAAAACGAAATAGTAAACACTCGTCACTTAAATGTCAATATCTCGTAACTTTAAAAGTTATTTCAATGACTCTGTTTAAAGCTAATTCGAATGGATTCTGAACTAAATTAAAGCTTCAAGCATACTCTGGGTATTCAAATATTAGTACAATGATTCAGTTTTAACTAGCTTGAGTTCTACAAAATGCTATTGGCATCCATTGGTAAGCTCACTAACCTGGCCGTTTTTTAGAGTGGCGCCAATTGGAGTTACGAGGTATTGACATAAGAAACGTTGCCTGATGGGATGTGAGGTTTTGTCACGTGACTGTTTACGGTTCTTCCATTTGGTTGAATGTTACGAGGTTTTGCAAGTACCTAGAAGATGGCTCAGGCTACTGTTTTATCACATAAAACAAAAACTGAAAAAAATTGAGTTACGAGGTTTTGCAGTTAGGGAATAAATCAGTACAATACATTACCATCAATTGCTGCATATAATAAATAAAGCACTCACCATTTCATCGAACGCAGTCATGACTTTGATTGCCATACCACTTCATCCATTCCATTTTTTGTTTGCCAATAGTTCTTCTATTTCCTCTGGTTCTGGTCATGTTGTTCTTCTCTTCAAATAGCTGTAAATAAAATAAAGTCAACCCAATGCAACACAAAAAAATGTTGAAGAGTTTATTTAAATGATAAATATTGGTTTACCTAGTGACTATAGCCTGGGCTCCTTGTAATGGCGCATATCCTACGTGTTGCGAAGATTCTTCGCCTTGTTGGCCGTTAGCATGAACCCAGAAACCTCTTTGAACTTGGCTAATACTACATTTTGTGGTGGAAAGCTTTCGTCTACCTCAACTGGAAATACATCTTGTAATATTGCCTTACAAGTTTCATAGGACGATGCTTGAGGCGCAGGTGCCGTAATTGCCAAAGGGAAAAAAAACTTGATGTGGACACCATAAGCTAGTGTGTAGTTTTATATTCACAGAAAGGTTGTTTACTAACCTTGTTCGACATTTGCCTTATACAACTCGTCCAGCACTTGGCCTTGGCTGGCCACAGCTTCAGCAGTTGGGAGCCTGTATTTCTTTCTGGCCGTGGGCTTGGCATGGGCCAAATAACCGCTGACTTCTTGTAGCTTTTGTTGATTGACAGTCGATGCTGCTGCCGTCGTTTTGGGAACATTGTACTTTCTTATGAGCCTGCAGTAAAACACAAGTTGAATATATTGAAATCATTTGTAACATTTTCAATGAAATAATTCCTATCATAAATGAACCCAACATATCGTCCATACTCATTTGCCCCCATTAGTTATGGGCAAACCCTTGCTATTTATCAGGAAATATTCATTGTCTTCTTGGACTACTTTTGGACGAGTGTATTTCATATATCCATGACAAAGAATCCATGTTAACAAAGGGGAAATTCACAAACTATAGTTCAAATTAAATTCATTTTATTTACCGGTCAAACATGTTTTTTTCATTGTGGTTTAGGGTAAACACACCACACAGTTGTGCATCCGTCTTGTATTTCTTTACCCGTACGACTTGTGTTATGGTTCCATCTTCGTTTGTTACGGTTTTTGAGGTTAAGTATTCTATCATTCGCAGTTTTTGGGCAATTCCTGGTCTTTGGCCATTCTTAATCAGAGAAGTGCCACCAAAAACTGGACGATCGTGCAGTAGTCTTTGACTGAGTAGTTGTTTTTCTCCATTTGGGCGTAAGCTTCTTCAACATCCTTTAGTACTCGTACATCGCGAAGGACCGCCGTTGTTTTCTCTAGTGTTGGGGCACCGTCATCTGGACCATCATGTTGAATTCCTTGTCCCTTGCTTCTGAGCCCGTTTTACGAGCACGTCCTTTGCCTATTGTGGCCATGCATATTGTAAGGTGGTCCAAATACATATAGTATTTGTTGTCTGAAAAAAAAATATAGATTTTCCGCAAATGTTTAATAATACTGTAGTTTTAATATTATTGTAG
>JAHWFP010253678.1:0-28161 GCA_023313725.1 Lithobius niger
AGGTCAGCATTTGCTACCCACGACGAATTCAGTTCTTCAGCATTTTTTTTTTTGGGGGGGGGGATTCCCAAAACTGGAGGGATCGTGCGAATGCTCCATGAGCTTTCACAAAGTGATAACTCTAAAAAGCTTTCGAGCGTGAAAATGGCGAATTTGCAGCAATCTGGGGTTTCCCAAAACTGGAGGGGTCGTGCAAATGCTCTGTGAGCATTCACATTGTGAGAACTTTAAAAGGCTGTTCAGCACTTCAAAGTGTAAAAATGACGAATTTGCAACATTTTTGTGGTTACAGAAACTGGTGGGTCGTGCGAGTGCTCTGCGAGCTTTCACATTGTGATTACTCTGAAATGCTTCAAAGTGTAAAAATGATGAATGAGCAACATTTTGGGGTTCCTAAAACAGGAGGGTCTTGCGAGTGCTCTTTGAGCGTTCACATTTTTTTCTCATCACCTTAAAAAAAAGACCACCTCATGGAATCCTGTTCAATTATTCCCTCGGCAAAGACTTCGATTTGAGAATTAATCTAAACACTCCCATTCATATGGAGTAAGACAAAAAGTTAAGTATTGGCTCTGCTTAATTTAGACACTTATCACAACATACAAAATATCACCTGAAAAAATAACGAAATTCAATACACGATCGTTGCTGGCACCGCCTGGCAGAAAGTGTTAGTTACCCCGGGGGCTTCCAAAATCGAAGATTTGAATAAATTTCTCAAGTCGGCTATAGATGCAAATGGGCACAGCAAGGATGCTATTACAATTCATCCAAATCTAAACACGTTAAGAACCGATTTGATAATTACTGATCCGAACTACGGCTTATCCTTTTCGGGCAACAAGAATTTGGGGTTTGACTCGGATAACTATTTTAGAAGTCGAGAACGACAAAATACCGTCGACATTATGAGCGTAAATACAATTTTTGTACACGTCAATATCATCGACAATTCTTACCTAAACAACGACACTCAGCCCACTCTATACTCCCTTTTATCCCAATTCACTGCCCAGTTTCAAAATCAAAGAGTCTCTACATAATTTAATTTACCTCCCAGTTACTAGCAAATTAATCAGAAATATAAGAGTTTGGCTCACTTTGCAGCCCAACGAGCCATTGAATTTAAACGGCAAGATGCCCACTGTTCACCATCATTTGAGATCTACGAGTTAAATAAAAAAGGATTAAAATGCTCGTGTTTGAAAAAAGGGAAAGGGCTATTTCTTAATTTTAACTCTAAAAATAAAAAATAAAAAAACGGTTTGACACCTAGAATTCATAACACCCAGAAAATGAGCGTAGTAGAAGATTACTTAAAAATTAACAAACCTTTGGTGTACGATTCATCGGTCAAGTCTTACACCTACCACGAATACAATCCTACTGTTGGCACTAATCTCAACAACGTAAACTCAGAAATCCGAATACATGTAAAAAAAAAAACAAGATTTGTTTCTGCACGTTGCCAAGAGTTACCTCCTGATTAAAGGAGGTTGCTGAAAGATGATGACATGCCGACACTGACGTAGCAATGTTGAATAATAATGCTCTCATGTTTCTGTTTTCTAATATAAAATACCTTCTAGGTGATAAACAAGTCGACGAGTTAAATCATACGGGGTTCGGGAGTCTGGTGAAGGGACTGCTCACTTACGGCTCGGCCGAGCAACCGGCCTTGCTCGGCCAGTGTTAGGCATTGGATAATGCGGCTTCCATCAATGCCAAACTAACCAACAACTTGGGGTTCAAACAGCGCCATACATCCATCATCGTTGAAACAACTCTCAAGGGAAGCTTAACATTCGCCACCCCATTGAAACATTTCATGGGATTTTTCTAAAGGTAAGAAAATCTAATCTATGGAACTAAAAACGTGCTCACACTCACGCAAGCAAGCGAAACGAACGCAATCGTCAAAGCAGCTGCAGCGGCCAATGGTAAGGTCGTACTGATTAGCATTTCCAGGCAGGTTCCCCACGTCATGGCCTCAGACGACCAGAAACTTAAACTGTACAATCTAATCGACCACGGAGCGACCATGGATTTAGGCACTGGCATTACGATAGCTGCGAGCTCCCTCAAAATAGCAGCTTCACCTGGGGCATGCTGACTACTTCCACGGTAGAGAAACCTAGGTGGATATTTCTAGCTTTTTAAACTAACAGGCAAGACTCCTTAGTTAAAAATCCGGTCGTGTTCGACCACTGCAGTTTGCAAGATGCTCACGTGACTCTAAATTATGAGCATTATCCGTTTCTCGATTTAAATTCTAGTTATGCCACCAGTTAAACGACTGGTATTGTCGTTTGGTACAATACCAACGACTTGAGTTTCGACTTGGTTCAGTTCAAGAAAGCCTACCCTGTCGAGGTGTTGTATTGCTCTAAACAGTCCGAATTGTTTCAATCAGGAATCGTGGACGAACAAGTCAAACTGAAGTTTAGGGCCACAGTACCGGCTAATACAACTTGTCACGCTCTGCTCATTGGGGACAATAAAATGAATCTAAATTTCGATAGAGGCAAAGTCGAAGTTGTTTATTAAATAATAACAATAACAAAAAAGATAATATGGCACTCAAAACAAGATAGCGAAAAAAGAAAGGCTGCTTTCTGCCGCTGTCATTGTTAGGACCAATTTTAGCGGCACTGGAGGCTTGGCGGGAGGGACTGCAGGAGTTATGTCTGCCGTAAAAAAGGCGAAACGATGCAAAAATTCTGGCTGAACTCATGCAACATCACAAGCAAGTGGAAGTTTCTAGGTCGAAAAAAAAAATAAACAAAATAAATTTGCCCCTTGGCAGAGGTCTTTACTTAAGGCCACCCAGGGTTTAATCAACTTTGATAAACCTTTAAACAACTCTGATTTAAACGGATTGGCTAGAGTGATAAAAATTTCAAAATTTAGAGGTACTCTTCCTTTAAAACTTTGGCCTTGTGGTGAAAACGCAATCGTAAAGTTGGAAGATTTCCACGACGAAGAAGGAAGTCACTGGGTAGCCTATTTCACTTCTGCGGGTGAACCATATTATTTCGAAAGTTTTGGCAACATGGGTCCTCCCCAGTCCGTGGTTAACTACTTGGAGCGGAAAATAAATACAATTACGAACGCGTACAAAACTTTGACCAAATTTGGTACAGTCACTTTTACTTATTTTTCCTTAGCGCCTTCTCTAATGCTCGTAATTACAAAGCTGTTTTGGGTACGATGAGACGAGTCATCAATTGAAAAGTGACATGCAAATCTAACTGGAAATAAACGTCTTCCGCGCGAAACTTTTTGGATGTCTCTACCCGGATTGGCATTTTTTTCTATTACGTAAGTAATTTCGAAAATGGTAGTTGTTGAATGCTCGTCTTATAGTTTAGTAATGTAAAGTGCTCTCATTCCTACTTTACTTTTAGCCACTAGTGCAATTCTTGGATTACTACAGTATAAAATTGCTTTATGAATTAAACCAGAACTTCTACATATGAAGCTCGAGAGAGGACCGGAATTAACGAATCAATTGCTCGCTTTTTCCAAAGGGCTTTTCATGCTAAAACTGATCAGCATGAAACTGTTTTCGTGCACAAATTTCTTTGTAGCTGCGTCACTCGATAAAATTGGTTCGCTTAGATTTCTAATCAGTTTGTTCACGGCATTGACGTTTTCTTTCTGGTCGTCTTGTAACAAGCAATTGCTGTCGACGAATACCTTAGTAACAGCATCGCTCAATATAGTAATATCGCTTAGATTTCTAATTGGCTTGTGCGTTGTGTTGAAGTATGCTTTCTGGTCGTCCTGCAATAAACAATTCCTGTCAACGTACACTTTTGTTGCCACGTCAGCAGCGTGCTGGAGGAAAGCTGCGTCCTTAATTTGTTTCTTCTTCGCGGAAAAATCCCGTCAGCCCCATCTAAGTAGGCCTACTATTTTTTTTTTCGATGCTGGTAATGGTGGAAGCCAACTCATTGGCGAGACGAGTAATGGTAGAAGGCAAGTCGGTTTTAAGTTTCTTAATGTCCAATGCGAGAATACCGATCTGAGAATAATTTACCGCGTCTTCAGGTTGGATAGCAACTCCTACTTTAGTTACATGCTTGCTTTGGATGTCGTAGTTGTTTTCGGGGGTTAAAACGTATCCTAGTCCTGGCTGTCCTCTCGGACCAACTCCCATCACTTCACCCCTACCCCCATCATCCTTTTCAATGCTTGTCCAAACTCATTGACTGACATCCTTTTTTTAAATACGAGAATTTTCAAAATGTGCCGAGCCGTCGATGAGGCTTATTTTTAAAATTGCTCGTACATAATAAAAGGAAGAACCTCAAAATAAATAATTAACCTCAAAATGTTTCAACCATCCTGGCAAACGCATCTTCCCAATCTCTTGCAAAAAAACTTGCTGAAAGTTAAGAACGACAAAGGTCCAAAGATCAACAACGTTGTAAAGTTTTCCTTGTTTCCTTCCATTCAGTCTCAAAATTTAACCTCTTGATGGCCAGTGCGTATACAATATGTCTTACATTGTCAATGGCACACTACCAGGACGTACGCACGTTCGTCGTGTTGCCTCATTCTACAACAATGAGTGGTCATTTGTCTGGGAGCTTGCCAATCGTTTGTTTTTTTTCGGCCAGTTTCATCGTATGTGTTGACGTCACAAACAGTTTTCCAATCGAATTTGACAGTACATAAGACAGCAATTTTGGTGGATAAAATTAAGCACGTTTGGGTACAACAATGGCGCCGCTAAACAACAGGATACAATAGCAGTTAAGTGAACCGTGTACTTGTAGTTTTTTTCAATATTTAGTATATGTTATTGTGCGAAATGCGCTCTAAAGTGATAAATACAGTGCTCCAGACTTCAGTTTCAACATCATCGAAAGTCTAGCAGAGGTCTACACAGTGCAAGGTAAGAAAAACGCTTCGTATTTACCTTGCATTACGATCGTTTTCTGCCCAGCCGACTGGCCAAATTCATGCTGTGAGGATCGCGCCGGCCTTTCAATTACATGAGCTGCTCCTATCGACTTGTTTCTGCTAATTAGTCCTAACAAATTTGTCCTAAAAACGAGAAATTGCAAAACTCAAAAGAAGTCTTACTAAAAAGTTTTTAGTCTGTTTGGGCAATAGTTCCTACAAATACGGGCTGTCCGTCGGTCGAAGCCAAGTCGATTTACAGTTGTGTTGACATATTTTTTTAGCTTACTGTGCGACTTGTAAAGACAGCAAAGACCGTGTTATCTATTTAAATTGTTGATTTTTTAAAACAAAAATGTTTGTTGCATGGCGTTGATTTTTGCGTGCAGATGATGTCAATA
The DNA here is from genome assembly GCA_023313725.1 of Lithobius niger. Lineage (NCBI taxonomy): Eukaryota > Metazoa > Arthropoda > Chilopoda > Lithobiomorpha > Lithobiidae > Lithobius > Lithobius niger. The sequence goes on from JAHWFP010253678.1 coordinate 5,313, forward strand.
AACATAAGGCTACGCTCATAAGGTATTTGCACTGCATAAAAACCATTATGACATTTAAAAAAAATAGTATATCATCTGTGCGATGTCCATTTTTTATATCCACGTATTTAGGTGCATCCCACTCCCTCCCCCCAGCAAATTAAATAGCAAAATATTATTAGTTAATGAAAAAAAAAACTTGTTGAATGCACAAAGTTGCAGTAAAAAAAATCTGAAGACTGGGAGGAAGTTATATTCAATTCACCAAACTTCTGCAAAAACTATTCAATTTAACGAATTTATTTAGTAAAAAAATATTTCACTTGCATATAAAAATGAGAAATTTTCATTTTGCCCCAAATTTACAGAATGTGCACCAAAATGGTTTGTTTGCATGCTTTATTTTGCACTTTTTACGTGTCGATAGAAAATCGTTTTTAGAATGCAAATAAAAGGCTGCAGTGAATAGTGTATAATAAATATAATTTATTATTTCTTATTTATTTGTACTGCATGTATTTATTATTAATGAACTGGTTTTACTTATTTATAATAATAGTTCCTACAATTATACCACTATTTTCATGGAGTCCAATAATAATTCGTACTATTGAAAGGATGCTCACTGTTTGCTTATAATTCCAATATTTTGATAATATATTAATGAAAATATATTTTTTCATTAATATGAAACTAATTCGCTAACTCATAAAAGCTAAAAATGCAATAGCAGGGAAGCAATCTAGTGCACTGCAGGGAAGCAAAAGAAGTTTTATTAAAAAGTTTTTATTCTGTTTGGGCAAGAGTTTTTAATCGCTACAAGAATTTTTTAACCCGGTAGTAAGCATGCTGACACCGGCAATTGGCACTCTTAAAACCATCATCGGAAGGTGGCGAAAAACTCTAGCACTGCAGATGCAAACTACACCAATTAAAGCTTGAAAAGAGGAAGAAACTGACGAGGATGGCCATAAAGCATTGGGTTTATCGCCGTCCTCCTAGTGAGAAGACATTCTCAAGCCCTCTCGATTTCAGTCGCACCAAATATACAACTCGGGCTGCTCAAGCTCCTATAATAGGAATTTACCCTGAGACCAAAACCGAATACACCTCTACGAGCACTGGTCCTAAAGTCACCCCTTCATATTTTGAGGCATAACATAGACGCCTTTCTACCCCACTGGAACTCCATAACATAGTCACTCTAAGGTCCCTCGATAGTTTGTTACATGGCCAGGCAATTGGAGAAACTGCTAAATATTTCTTGATAAAGTTTTCGAAAATCTGAAGGAGACTAACCCAGTATTCTGACTACAATATGATACTAAACAAGACAAGCTGACCTTCGGTAATAAAGTGGTTAAAATTTTTGAGAATGACGTAATGGTCGAGGGAGATCAATACATGGGGAGACGCGGGCTTTGGAATTTTCTAGTTTTCAAAGATTTGTAAGAAACCTTCCTTGCACTGGAAGTTAAAGCAGCTTACACGGCCATGTTAAAAAATACTAAGCTATGCATCACAATTTATGACCCAGCTACTTGTAAACCCGAATCTAATGACAACACCAAGTACAAGTCTTCTATCACTCTGATTTGGGAAAACATGAAATCGAAGAAAAAAGTGATGGGCATGGTTAAAAAAGCGACTTATTCGAGCAGAGTCGATTACAAATATTTCGATGACCCCAATGACTTGATAAAGCTACTCAGGATTTTGTATAAATCTGCTTTGGCCAGCCACGACAGGCATATAAACGAGATGGTCGAAATTTTATCAGAAATGCAGCAAAGACAAATCATAACTGCTCGGGAAAAAAGGGTGGCTTATCAAAATTTAGGTTTAGGTTAAAAAAATCATATATAAAACAAAGAACCATGGAATCAAAAAATATCAATATGAGGTATTGCGTCAAATGTAAATGTTGCACTTCTAACGGCCCCGACCGTCCGCTATTATCACCGAAGGAAGTAACCAAACGTCACGAACCGTTGCTAAGACCTACTAGTACTAGATGGTTGTGGAACAAACCCAAATTTGCCTTAGAAAATAAAGTCAGGATTTCTAAAGTAAAGAAAATTTTCGAGAAAGGGTATTTACAAAGTGTTAATAACAAAGTTTTCAAGATTCGTAAAGTGAAAAAAAAATCAACCGGTTACTTAATCTTTTAAAATTCGAGTTGGCTGAACGGTGCTCGGTGGTTTTTACGCAACGGAACTTCAAAAATCTCTAGTTCCTGATTTGTTTTTAATAGAACATGTATTATGCAAGACGAAAGGAAAAGATGGAAAAATGCTTTATTTCGTTAAATGGAAGGGCTATGACTCCAAATACAACAGTTGGACGGATAACATTAGCAATCTTAAATAATTATGTCCTGCCCTTTTTTCCATGTAAACATATTTTCATGCAATAAAAAACTTATTTAATTCCCTTCCTCAATTTTTTCTTCCTTACCAGAATATTTTTTTCTTCCATAATAATAAAACAGGATCAATATTTCATATTTTCAGTATGGATACTAAAAAATATTTAACTTGCGTTTACTGCGCAGAAATACTCACTTCCCAACATCAACTACGCAATCACCTTCGGTCAGAACACTCATCCATTCTGAAAGAAGAATCTGAGTGTTTCGTCGACAAGTTGCCCATGTATCTGAGGGATTGCATTCATCTGTCCCAAATGCAGGGGGGTCTACACCTTCAATGCAAGATGCCCCCGACAGAAGAATTGGGTCTCATCAACCCACTGCAGTTTCTACTGTCAGTACGGCTGGCCTTGCAATCACTATTACTGGTTTGCCTAAACCAGATGGTCAACTGCAAGATCCAAATGTGCTTGGGAGTCAAATTCGTCAGGGATACGACCATAATTCAGGCGGATTTCTAACCCCGAAACTCGGAAATCTACACCCCGAACAATATTCCGGTGCTCTTGGATGAAGTCTTCAATGTGATTCATGGTTATATCAACCCTTTGGCTGAGCATGGAAGTGATTGGGTTATTTCGCAACTGAACAACCTGATCATCAGGGTGGCAAAGTACAAAATGTTGCAGGTGTTGTCCTACATTCTGCTCCTGAAGGCGCTTGCCGACAAGTGCTATGCCGTGGTTAACGTTCAAACCTTAAACAACCAGAAATGCTTTTTGTACTCGGTAATTGCAGCGGGTTTACAATTGACCAGCGATGACCCGGAAGAATATCTCGAGTTCGAAGATATGCTCGACACTAGCGTGATTTCTTACCTGATGAAGCTCGGTGAAATCAACAGATTCGAAAACGCAAACGATCTCTTCATGAACATTATAGGACTTCACAACATGAAAGGATTGTACCCGCTTCATGTCTAGAAAAATTTAGTCTGTCAACCCAGCGATCTTCCCCAGCTGGGTGGCAAATACGACGAAGACTACCATTACTGTGCCATTAGAAACATGGCCGGTTTTTTACGCTTCCGAGGTACGGGCACTCACACCAAGTTTAATTCCCGGAACTGTTTCACCGGGTTCGGAAAGGAAGGGATGCTCTCGACCCACCGGAAAGACTGCATGAAAATCAATCCCGTGCAAGCGCTTAAATTCAAGTCACTCGGAAAAAACTTTCTCAATTTTCGGCATTTCAACCACAAGATCCCCTTCCCACACATCGTCTATGCCAATTTCAAGTGCATCCTTCATCCCATGCAAACCTCTCAACACGAAGCATCCACGAATTCGAATTCCACGAGTTTGAGTTCCTCGGGATTCACCATTTTTGAACTGTCTAAACTCATGATGTACGAGTTCCATTACGCGTTTATTCGGCCAAAGTACAGAAACCGACTCTTCACCAACACAGACAGTCTCTGCTACCATATCGAAACTGACCATGTGTTCAAGGACATGCTCCATTACCGAGCTCGTTTTGATACCAGCAATTACCCCCGAAGCCACCCCCTTTTCATGGAGTCGAATAAGAAGGCCCTAGGAAAGATGAAAGACGAGATGGGCGGCGTACACACCAAAGAGGTCGTCATACTGTGAGCTAAGATGTACGCAATCAAAATGTGGAGAAAAAAGACCATTAACAAGCAAAAGGAATCCAGAGATTGTTCGTCAAGAAGCACTTGTCCTTTGATGATTACAAATCAGCCTTGAAAGTGACGACACCGGCGCAAAAGAGTACTCGGCCGAAAATCTCCAGCGTCGGACACGAGCTGAGTAAGGTGCTAGTTTTTAAATCCCTCCTCTCGCCATACAACAACAAGAGATATATCTTGGAAAATGGCATAAACACCCTAGCAATCGGGCACTACGACTTGGGCGCGTGGAAAGGGTACGATGACGACTTTGATTCGGATGTTGACGTGATGAGCGACTAGGAAGGAGAAGGAATGGAGAGTATAGTGCTCAAGATGCAGGAAGAGGAAAACTTGAACGAGGAGAAGAAGTTGGACGAGAAAGAGAAAGCGACTCGGAGACTCTTTATTGGCGAATCGTCAGAGAAGGTTGGAGGATCCTTCCGCTTGGGAGGTGAAACGCAAAATGGAAAACAGGGAATTGAAACAGGAGGGACGGGATTCGTTATGCACGGAGCTGAAAAAAAGAGAGCTTGAAGAAAGATGCCGCTCGTAAGAGCGAAGCTCGAGCTGGAGAAACTGGAGCTCAGAAAGACGAGAGATTGAAGAAATTTGCTGCTTCCATGAACAAAGCTTGAGCTCAAGAACCGAACAGCAGAGAGAAGTGAGACTAACGAAAAAGTTGGTTATAAAAGCAAAACGCCCACTCCGGAAACCGAGGTGCAGAGAAAAGAGAGATTAACAAACATGCTGCAGCTAAAAGGCAACGCCTATAAAATGAGATGGAGGACGAAAACAAAGAAAGATTGGCGAAAAGACGAGTGCGGAGCCTAATTTAATGAGCTTGAATACCATGTGGATAGGATTTCTCAGGAAGGTAAACCACATGTAAATAAAAAAAATCCGTCATGTGGTTAAGGCCTAGTAGGGACCTACTGGGGAACGGCATGTAAAACCCAAAAATGATCCATGTACCTAACTCCTGGTTGGTCTGTAAACCGGTACTTATGACAACCTTAGTACGCCAATGTATTTTCAATACGTGAAAGTTCATGAAAGCAATTTTTAAGCAAAATTTAAAGACGCCCTAATGTCGCTAATTTGTCACGCTGTAAAGGACTCGTGAGAGTTCTCACAATGTGAAAGCTCATAGTCCATTTACACTCCTGAGACCCTCGAATGTTATTAATTCGTCATTCTCGCTAATGCAGTTAACAATGCGTCATTCTCACAATGTGAATGCTTTTTGAGTATTTACACTAGCCCCCCCCCCTTCGATTTTGGGACACCCCAAAATATTGTCAATTGGCCATTTGCACGCTTCGAAGTTTTTTTTAGTTATCACAATGGGAAAGCTCCCAGAGCATTTGCACTCCCTTCCAGTTTTGGGAACCCGCCAGAATTCTGCAAATTCGTCATTTTTTATGATTGGTAGCATTTTAGAGTTCTCACAATGCTAATGCTCAAACAGAATTTGCACGACACCTCCTGTTTTGGGAATGCCCCTTCCCAATTTTGGGATCCCCCCCCTAATGTTGGTAATTCGCCATTTTCATACTCTGAAGTATTTTAGAGTTATCACAATGTGAAAGCTCAAAGAGCATTTGCCCGACTCCCTGCAGTTTTGGGAACCCCCTCCCAATTTTGGTACCCCATACTTTTACCAATTCGTCAATTTCACTGGTCTGTAAGCTTTTTTGAGTTCTTAAATGATTGAGTTCATACATGAGTTCTTGTGAAGCACTCGCACTGCCCCTTCGGATGATGCCATTTCTGGTCACGTGACATTCCTGCTTGGAGGTAGATGCATTTAGTTGACAAAAGGACGCATGCAGCAAAAGGACATTTTTAGGTAGTAAAAAACATCCACGATGGGTGACCTTGACCCCACTTTGACTTTGACTCAGTGACCCAACTTGGCTATGGTCGCACTTCCAAGATTCAAATAGGTAACAAAAAGCACTTTCCCACCCTCCTCCAAATTGATGAATTCCCCGCACGCAGGAAGTAGGCCTCCCTCCTCCAAAACCAGCGCGAGGGAAGTGGGGCACCTCTCCTGATCCTCCTTCAGATCGATAAAATCCCACACACGGGAAGCGCCCCTTCTCCCCTGCCGCACTCCTCCTCTAGATTGATATCCCGCACGCGGGAAGCGGACACTCTCATCCAGAAGAATGAAAACCTGCACACAGGAAGTGGCATTTCCCCCTTCCACGTCCCCCCTCCTCCTGATCAACAAAAACCTGCACAGGTAGCGAGAAGCACGCGTTATGCCCCCTCCTCCTCATCAACGAAAACCTGCACAGGTAGCCAGAAGCACGCGTTATGCCCCCTCGTCCAGATTGACAAAATCCCGCGTGCGGTAACCGGGAAGAGATTTTTTGATGGTCTATTTATGCATGTCATAGAAGGTAGCAAAAAGCACTTTCTCACGTTCCTCCAGATTGACGAAAATAAAGGTAGCAAAAGACACTTTCCCACCCTCCTTCAGATTCATGAAAACGGATAAAAGGTAACAAAAAGCACTTATCCCCCCCTCCTCCATATCGATAAAAACCCGCGCATGGGAAGCAGGCATTTCCTCCCTCCCCCACTCCCCCAGATCGGCAAAAACCCGCACGCGGGAAGCAGGTTTTTTGGGGTAGGGGTCGTTGTCGCTGTCATATCGCAAATGCCCCCTAGTAAAGTAACTCTACCCTCACTCAAGTTAAACAATTAACTTCCACTCAAGTAAACCTCCCACGCAAGTAAACCTCCCACTCAAATAAACTCCCACTCAAGTAAATCGCTCCTGAACAGGGGTAGGTTTACTTGAAGGTTCACTGCTCTGTATGATTTCATGCAACTTTTCTGCAAGACGGGCGGGTGGGGTGGGGGAGGGGGGTGTTTGTTGCTGCTATATCACAAATGCCCCCTACTCACTTTATTACCTTAAACGAACCCCCCACACCCACATGAGTGCTTCCCTGCATGGTGCAGGAAATTGTTCGGTGCATCCATCAAAGGTACACTGAGATTACACACCTATCACATAGGATCAACGTTTGTCCCTAAGATAGGGGCCATTGCAAGAGCTTGCATTAGGACACCATTCCCCCTCAACCCTGAGATACAAAGTTTATCTTTCTTCCTTCAACTAAAAAGAAAAAAAGACTCCTGGGTTGGGCAGTTGATTAGGAACGTTTAAGTAATACATGCCATAAAATACGTTCAAGTAATACGTCTGCAGGTAGCCCAACTTACGGACAAACCTTAGTCCTATGTGTCAGATGTGTAATCTCAGTGCCGTAGGACCTTTGGTGAGTGTACCCACACTGGACATTTCCCCCCACCGTGCAGGTAAGCTCTCATGCGGGCATGGGAACTACATTGAGATTGCAATAAAGCACATCATGTTTACCTCTTTAGCATGCCGTTATCGAGATCACGTTGGCTGGGCTATTATCCCGATTGATATTAAAACGTCTATTTCGCACAGGAACGAAAATAAGTTTTATATCTGGAGGCTGAGAGGGGCAGGGGGTCCTAATGCAAGCTGATGCTGTGCCTCTATCGTTGGGACAAACCTTGGTCTATTTGTCAGGTGTGTAACCACAGTTCTGTAAGACCTTTAAAGGGTTGCACCACACAATTGCTTGAGTCGTGCAGGGAAGCCGTTATGTGGGTGTGTGGGTTACATTGAAGATGTAATAAAACGCATCCCGTTTATCCAACTAGTATGCCCTTTACGTTAATCACGTTGTCTGGGACATGCACATATTTCCCCATTTGGAACCAAAAGTCTATTTCTCACAGTAAATAAGTAAAATTTTGCATATGGGGGTTGAGGGGAGCAGGGTACCCCAATGCAAACTCGTGGGGTGGCCCCCATCTTAGGGACAAAACGAAGTCCTATGAGTCAGGTGCATAATTCAAATGCTGTAAGGCATTTGGTGGGTGCAAGGGACTTTTGACTCACCCTGTATAACATAAGGGTGTTTCTTTTTTAACGAGTGGATTCTATGATACAAAGGAAGGATCAAGGATAAAGGAAGGATCCTATAAACATGAGTCTGGAAATGCTCTCAAGGGCAATGTAGCCCTTCGAAGGTGCGACCCGTAACCCGGCCCTACATCAATACTCGGAATCAGTTTGAGTTACAGTGATAAGCTTTGGTGCGCAATAGTAATAAGGGCGTTAGCAAAATCCACGGCATTAGCAAAATGAATTTTACTCAGGACGGGGCCAAAATGTTGGGGGAGGGTAGACTTAGCCCACCCCATATTGCTGATGTTCAACGTCGTGCCACGTCCCATACCAGAAATGGATTCCACATAAAGGGACCCACAGAAAGCGTGCCTTTTGTTGTAAACCCGTAAGGCCAACCAGTTTCGAGGAAAATGGATCGAAAAAAACACTGCATGGTTCAAATTGAATGTAACAAAACCTTGCTTTATATAATATGCAGAGACCAGATGGCCATCACATGTCAAACGTAGTACTACAACGAATTCCAATCGCATCCTGATGAGATATGATATTCAGGTCGAAGTCATTTAGGTCCGACATCATTGCTTTTGTTTTCAATTTTTGATTCAAGTCAGTCATTCAAGACCGACATTACTACTTTTGTGTTAACTTTGTGATTCAAGTCCGAGTCATTCAAGTGTTACACCAAAGTTTTTACGTTCACTTTCGGTACCTTCCTAAACGACCAAACAGAGTGAACCAAACGCACCACTGTTGGTGACAGTTTGGCTCATTCCCTGCTAATATCCATGTTGATGCTGCCTGATTGATGCCAACATCGTCAGCAATGAATCTGTTTCGTCTTAACTATTACGTCGCGCATGCTCAAACCTCCACCCCAGCAAACCACGTGTAGAAGATGGATCGTAATTTGGCATTGCTCTCGCCTGGAAACATCTATTAGCCAATCCTGGTGAAGGTACGACTACTCGAATACTTGCTGAGCTTGTTGAGCTGTGTTGTAGTTTAGGAAGGTACTGAACGACTGATGCAACATCACTGCGCACGCGCGACGTCAAGTTTGAAGCCAAACCGTCTGTAACAGTGGTGCGTTCTGTTCACTCTGTTTGGTACTTTAGGAAGGTACAGTTTGTGATTCAAATCCGAGTCAGTTAAGTCCGACATGATTGTTTTTGTATTCACTTTGTGATTGAAGTCTAAGTCATTCAAACCCATATAATGCCCATTTACAGTATCTACAGTATCTAGGAAATGAAAATGAAAAGGCAATGTCTTTACTTGGTTCAATTGCCAGAATGCCGCCTTCCTGACACACGCACATGTTCATCCGTGCATTGCTAACTAAGGCAGCTTAGGACTGTTCAGTCCCCAATAATGATATTGGAGAGACCTAGTACCGTTCGGAAACCAGCAGTCGGAAAGGAAATCTTGGAAATGGTCGAGCAAACCCCCTCAACAAGCATTAGGCGAATTGCTGCTAAAGTAGGGGTTTCACATGTGACCGTTTGGAGTACATTGCATGAACAGCTATTTCCATAGCATCTTCAGATACTGCTAAACAGAGATCACGCACCAAGGCTAGAAATCTGTCTTTTGCTATTACAGCAGTGTGCTCGGACCCCACAATTCATGCATATGATTCTGTCTGCAGACGAGGTGCAATTTACCTGCGATGCTACTATGAACTTCCACAAAAATCACATCTGAGCAGATGAAAACAATCAAGGCATCAGCAGACATTTTCTGTGAAAGTATTGGGTGGAATAGTAGGAGATCATTTGATAGGACCATTTATCTTGCCACGGATCCTGAATGGTGATAATTATCTACACTTCCTACAACAACATTTATTTGATTTCTTGGATGAGGTTACACTGCATGTAAGGCACAATGGCAATTTTATGCACAATGGTGACCCAGCACACTTCCGAATTACTGCCCGAGACCTTCTGGGCAATGTCTACCCTAACCGGTGGTTTGGTAGAGGGGGACCCCATTACTCAGCCCCACATTCCTCAGACTGCAATCAACTTGGCTCTTATTTTAAGGGCAATTGAAGTCAAGACAATCATCTACAGTCAGCTAGTCAGATGTTGAGGTACTCTGTGAGTGGATAGTGGCTGTGGCTGGATTTTCTATAGGCAAGAAATACCCCTGGAAGCCTTGAACGGGTTCGGCAGTCTGAGGGACGACGTATGGGAGCATGCATTGAGGTTGGTAGGAGACGTTTCGACTACTTACTGTAAATGTGCCATTATCTTTCCAGTTTGTTGGTTGTCCTCAAACGGTGTGAGACCTTATTCTGTGATGTACTACTGACAATGTAGTGATGAATCCTTATTTAGTGCCATTGATTTCACTCTTGAGGTTTGTGCATGACACTCGTGTGATGTCCTGGGCATGGACATCCTAAGCCCTGCATGGGCACCAATGGTAAAGAACTAAGACACGGACTACCAGTGTGTAGGCTACAGCTGAGAAGACACTTTACTTCCTGTAAGGAGTGGTATAAATAGTGTACAACAGGAAGTCATGTGATGTTAACAATATTGTATACATTAATTGGCCTAGTCTATTAGGTAGGATAAGAGTAATCTGGGTAGGGTTAACATTATGGTGCTAAATTGGTGGCGGCCATTGTGGCGCCACAAGTAACGACTGCACAAAACAGAGAACGAAGAAAATAAAAACAAAACAAAAAATAATCTAAGCCTAGCTGAAAATAAAATCATGAGTTACAAATGCAAGATATACTTTTTAGTTCACTGTCTATTTTTAAAGAAGTTACATAAGTTTTTCGCTTTCGAAGAGAATAAAAACTAAACACCTTTTTTTGACAGCTGGTTACAAAAATAAAAAACTCAAGATGTACAGGTTTAAGCAAAAATTAAACATTACTGAAACTGGCTAAAAACTTGCCAGTTTTAAATTTTTTATCTTGTTTTCAGGAGCAATTTTTTGTAACGTTCAGTTATAATTTTATTGTAGCCTTTCTTTTTTAGTTAGTATTTCCATTTAGCAGCAAACAGTACTACAGCTAAAATGCTACAGCGTTGCTGTGGGACATCTGGCATTCAATTGAAACAGGTTGCAGATGTTGAATTTTGTTAGAAGTACACCAGAGTGGAAATTGCAGCTCTTTAGTAATTTTTTGTTCCGATGTTTGAAGAAAATGTTGACATGAAAATACCAAAAAGAAACATGGAGATAAAACCGTGAAATTATTTTTTCGCACAAACAACAATATACATAACATGGTTACCTAATTTTAAAGGCGGACGTTTTAAAATTAACAGAGCCAATTCTCTGCACGATTAACTAGGGACAGACATGTTAGCATTACTCGCTACAATTTAAAAAGAATTTTCATTAAATTCACGGGCAACGGATTACTACAAAAAACGAAGAAATTGTAGCCACATGGTAAATTCAAAAAAAAACTACAAATTGAGCTTGTAGTCTTTTTACACGACTTTGTGGATTTTGGAGTTGAGCAGCAATATCGTCCTGAGTTGGCGATAGCACAACTTTACGTTTGTGTGGATTCACTTTCGATTTTTTATTAGCATGACCTGGCTTCGGTGATGTTTGTTTAGTAGATGGTGACGTAACAACCAATGAAGGTTGTGACCTTTCGGGCTTTAAAACTTCTACGGAAGAGGTGCTGTTGTTGTCAGCCAAAGGTGATTGGGTGTTTACGTTTGTAGACTCATCAACTTCGTGTATGAGGGGTAGTTTTGCTGGAGATTTCGTGCCACCTGGTGACTTGCAAGACAAATTCTCAGGTGATTTTTCAAGCTGATTGATTGGTGGATTGGAACCCTCGGCAACAGAAATTGACTTTCTGGATTGGCCAAGAGATCGGCCATCAGTAACTACGTCAGCGGAACTAAGCTTTTCCCGTTTATTCCCACCAAATGACATGGGTTTTGAAAAAGAGTGAAGTTACTCATTTTGCTCATTATTATTCACGCCGGAATTATTGCTTTTCGCCGTCATTTAAGTGCTTTTGGTGATTGCTATAGATATTCATTTTCAGTGGTATGTAATCTTAGTTGTTCGCGATGTTTGCAAATCATATTACCGTTAGTGTCAACGATAATATAGGATTAATTACTTCCTATCTGACTTACCACACCATTAGACCATAGCCTATCGTTTGTTGTACTATCGTCACGGTACAAAACATTATCGCCTATTTGATACAGTTTCAACTCACGATGGTGCGTGCTCTGTACTTGCTGTAATTATTTACGGCGAACGGCCGAAATAGGGTCGGGGAACAATAAATCCAGCCAAGACTGTAACTCTCGGTTAAAGTATAATTTTCTGGTGTTGCTTGCGTGGTAGCAGAGATAGTGATACGTGCTGATAACAAGTAAGAGTTTATCCTTTCTTGAATAGTAGACCCCTGTCGCCGTGCGACCTTTAGACTCTCTTAAAATGCGGACATAAATTTCTGCCAAGCCATTGGTCCACGGCGCAAAACTCGGACCAGTCATGTACCTAATCCCAATGGATTTTGATAAATTTTGGACTTAGGACATAAATTGGGCAGCATTGTCCGTAACTAAGCTGTCCACTAAACCATTTTCAGCAATATGATTGTTTAACACGTCAATAACTTGTGCAGACTTTGTGGACTTCATTTTATGCACAAAAGGAATTTATGAATGTGCGTCCACTAGTATAAAAAACTTATAATTATCCATCGGGCCAAGGAAATCCGCGTGCATCCTAGCATTAGGCTTCAGTGGATATTCTCATGTGTGTTTGAGCCCAGCTGCTTGAGTTTCTTTATGCTCTTGACAATTTTGGCATGACTTAACTTTGTTTTCTATGTCAGAATCTATTTTAGGGTAACCAGACTTTTTGCCTAGCTAAAACTATCAATTTAATTACGCGTAAGTGAGCGCTATGTAGGTCTTTCAAAGTTTGTCTCCGCAAGGCCGTCGGCACCAGGACTCTATACCACCAATACAACGCTTCGTTTTCAACCGAGATTTCAGCACGGCATGTGAGGTATGTTAACAGATTGGGAATTTCGCATTATTCCGGCCAGCCATGGTTCACGTAGCGATTAACTTTGGAAGGAATTTTATCACGTTTGCTTTCGAGAACTAGCGCCTCGTTTAAAACCGGTAGGTTTGAAACAGTTTCTAAAGCAAGAACATTATATTGTGCGTCGGCTTTTTCGAACTCCTCGGTATTTGGTAGGGGAAGTCGAGATAACGCATCAGCTGTTAAAATTAAGTTTACCGGGAATATGTTCAAATTCGTAATCGTAAGCATTAAGCATCACTGCCCAACGCTGAACCCTGGTGGCTACCATTTGCGGTATTCCTTTTTTAGGGCAAATAATCCATACTAGGGCCTTTTGGTCAGACTGAAGTACGAATCGCTGACCGTAAACGTATTCATGAAACCGCTTCACTCCCCAAGCCACACTGAGAGCTTCCCGATCTAAATGAGAGTAGCCCATTTCTGCTTGAGTTAGCTTACGTGAAGCAAATGCTATTGGTTTACATTCGCCATTTTTCATGACATGCGCGAGGCACGCACCGACCCCTTAACGTGAGCCGTCACAAACGAGCTTGAGCTTTAATTTCGGATCGTAGTGAACTAGAACTTTAGATTTAAGAAATAATTCTTTTACTTTACTCACGGCTTGGACACACTCTGCTCTCCAAACCCACTTCAGACTTGGGCTGAAGACCCGTGTAACTGGTGACAGAATATGAACGAGATTAGGTAGATATTTTGAGTAATGGTTTACAAAACCCAAAAAGCTCTGTAGCTCTTGAATACAATTTGGGTTAGGAGCATTTGTGACTGCTTCGATAACCTCAGGGAGTGTATGCAGGCCCTCTGCATTTATCATGTGGCCTAAATATTTTAATTCAGCCGGGACAGTTTGTACTTCTCGATCTTAAGTATGGCTCTTGCATCTTGTAAAGCATTTAACAGTTTCTTTAATGATTCGTCATATGCAACCTCCTTCCCGCTCACCAGGATGTCATCGTAAAAAGAGAGACATTTGGGGATTTTGCTGGTGACTTGAGTCATTACCCTCCGGAAAATTTCAGGACTGGACGCTAGGCCCAGGGTTACGCGAAGCCATCTAAACAAACCCAGGGGTGTATTTATTGTTGAAGCTTCTTGCAACTCTTTAACAAGTTCAATTTGCAGAAAGGCATCCTTAAGGTCGATAAGAGAGAAAGTGTCACTGCCTGCTAAATAATTCTGTGGCCGTGGGGACTGGATAGTGGTCAACTTCCAGTTGGGGCTTCAAGGTGGTCTTGTAATCACCTATCACCCGTACTTGACCATCCGGTTTATGAACCATGACGATGGGAGTAGATCACTGAGAGGTCTCCACTGGCTCTAGAATTCCAAGGCCAACTAACCTGTGAATTTCTTGGTTAACCTTTTCTTTAACCTCTTGACGACCAGGCTCTCTCAGCCATACTCCTTGCAGCTACCAGCATGTCTTTTGCTTCCCTGCAGTGCACTGGATTACTTCCCTGCGACCGCATTTTTAGCTTTCATGATTTCGCGAATTAGTTTCAAATTAATGAAAAAATATATTTTCATTAACATATTATCATATTATTGGAATTATAAGCTAACAGTGAGCATCCTTACAACAATGAGCTTGTATCATAAGGGCCCAGGTATATCATTACAGTACTAATAATTATTGACTCCATGAAAATAATGGTACAAATTAGTAAAACTAGTCCAATAATATCAAATATTTATTTGTACATGTAGTACAAATAAATAATAAATTTTCTTTATTATATAATGTTGGTGATATTATTGTTGGGTAACTAACATTACAATGTATGACCATTGTTATCGAGTCATGAACTGGTTCGTGCTCTTTTGTTGTATGCTTGGTCTCTTGTCGTTTTTGGAGGTGAAACGTGGGTAAGCAACTCTTCCTAAACCCAGGCCTCACGAAATAAACCATCATTGCCATTTTCATGCTGTCTTCTTCCTCTTTAGATCTTCACACCCCTGCATATTCACTGCAGCCTTTTATTTGCGTTCTGAAAACGATTTTCTATCGACAGGTTAAAAAAGTGCAAAATAAAGTATGCAAACAAACCATTTTGGGCGCATTCCGTAAATTTGGGTCAAAACAGAAATTTCTATTTTTTTTTGTATGCAAGTGAAATATTTTTTTACCAAATAAATTCGCAAGTTGAACAGTTCCAGAACTTTGGTGAATTGAAAATAAATTCGTCCCAGTCGTCAGTTTTTTTTACTGCAACTTGCGCGTTCAACATGTTTTTTTTTACTGCAACTTGCGTGTTCAACATGTTTTTTTTTCCATAACAAATAATATTTTGCTACTAAATTTGCCGGGGGGGGGGGGGGGTTGCAACTAAATACGTACATATAAAAGTGGACATCACACAGATGATTTAAAAAAAAATACTGTCGTAAGAGTTTTTTATGCAGCGAAAGCACATTATGAGCGTAGCCTAGTGTTTGTTGACGTCGTCTGCACGCGAATGTCAATGCCACATAACAAACATCTCTTTTTTTTTTAAATCAACAATTTAAATAGCTAACACGGTCTTTCCTTTCTTTACAAGTCGCACAGTAAACTAAAAATGTGTAAAAACAACTATAAATCACTTGGTTTTTGCCGACGGACAGCCCGTGTTTGTTCGGCCTAATTAGCAGAAACGAGCCGGTAGGAGCAGCTCACGTAATCGGAAGGCTGGCACGATCCTCACGGCATGAATTTGGCCGGTCGGCCGGGCGGAAAATGATCGTAATACAAAGTAAATACGAAGCGTTTTTCTTACCTTGCACTGTGTAGACCTCTGCTGGACTTTCGCGACGTAGAAATTGAAGTCTGGAGCACTGTATTTATCACTTTAGAGAACATTTCTCACTATAATATACACAAAATATTGAAAAAACCGCAACTACACGGCTCACTCAACTGCTACCGTATCCTGCAGTTTAGCGGCACCATTGTTGAACCTAAACGTCCGTAATTTTATCCACCGAAACCGCCGTCGTATGTATTGTCAAATTCAATTGGTTAACTGTTTGTGACGTTAACACGGTTCAGGCCAATAATACGATGATAATGGCCGAAAACAAACAAGCTATTAGCACGATACCAGACAAAAGAACACTCATTGTTGTAGGATGGGGCAGCACGACGTACATGCGTACTCCCTAGTAGCGCGCCATTGACAATGTATGACGTACATGCGTACGTGCTGGTAGGCAAGAGGTTAAGTGCTAAAGGAACTGGTCTAACACGGCAGTACACAGGCTTTGCATCAGGTTTTTAATGAATCTTAGCTTTGTAGTTCTTAAATTTACCCATGCCTTCACTAAATAGCTCAGGGAAACCCTTTACTATTTCGGAAGTGTCAACTGGTGTAACACTAGTTTTAATTTGCTTTACACCCTTCTTAGGTTTAACTTTTGTTTGCAGGTCGTAAAATGGATGGAAATCAACCTGAAAAATATAAAGACAATTTTTTCCCAGTAAAGCAGGTTTATAAAGTTTGGAAACTAAAGCATCCAAGTGTTCAATTTGACCTTCAACTTCAACCTTCAGACTTACAGTGTAAATCGTGTTCTCAATTCCGTCTGAGTATGAGTGTATAGAATACGGACTGAGCTTTAAAGGACAATCCGCAAAATATTTCTGGTGCCACTCAATAGGAATAATGGATGCATCTGCCCCGGAATCAAGTTCCATTTCAAACTTGACACCATTTAGGCAGACTGGCAATTTCCACTTATGGATTTTCATAGAATTAACTACTACGATTATCTTATTGGTTTGAAAGGGAATTGAAATCTGGTTCGCAGCCTGAGTCACTCCAAGAGTATTATTTTTCAGAACCAGATAGTCGTTGTCTGAATCACTATCAGACCCGGAACCAGACTCTGAATTTTCGGCAACAACATCCTGCTCATTTTCACTGTCAAGTTTATGAACGCTTTTTTTATAACTATACTACTGTTTAGACTTTGGCCTAGCCTTAAAATTCGTGCTTGAACTTGCTTTAGTCTGGCCGAGTTGTTTTGAAATTCGGTTCGAATGACTAGCTTTTCTGCACACGGCTTTTAAATGGCCAACAGTATGGCATCTACTACAAGTATACTCGCGATATTTGCAACGTGTTTTTACAGGGCTCGACTTGCCACAACAATAGCAAATAAAATTAGGTAAAATTAGGTATTTTGCTAGAATTTTTTAGCTACATAGTTAACAGCCCTTAAATGGCTTTCCAAAACGCTTAGGTCGGTTTCAGCAGATTCCAAGGCTAAAGCTAAGGATGTTGTAGCCTTTAAATCCAGAGTCTGCTTCAACAACTCGCTTTGAATGACTTCAGATTGGATCCTCCCCAATTAGGCGATCCCTAATCATTTTGCTATTACTGTCTGTTATTTTAGAGAAATCACAATATTTAGTCATAAGCTTATAACTGCAGCTAAATATTCCCCAATAGTTTCGTCTGATTTTTTGAGACCTTCTAAAAAATTTTACACGCTCAGATACCACGGATGGCACTGGCTCGATGTCTTCTAAGACTTTTTCACTAGTTCAGCAAAAGTTAATGAATCTGGTAAATCAGGTGAAATTATGTTTAGAATCTTTTGACAAGGACAAACATTTTGAGAAGGATCTTGACCTGCTGGAGATAAATAACAAACTATCAACAAGCCAAGGTAAAATTTCAATACCAACCTCCTCGAAACACGCATCATCAAACCAAGATTCCACTTACTTTTCTACTACTTCAAGTAATGTTCTTAACTACATTGTGCAACGAATTTTGGAGGACCAGAAGAAGAAACTTGAGAACGCCCTACAGCAACATACGGCAAATCTTGTACTCATAATCAAGACGGAACTCTCAGAATTCTTGAAAAAACTAACATGTAATAGTACCACCTGTCAGGGAGTTCACGAAAATATACACATGAGGTCAGAAAAAAATGCTCAAGAAGACAACACCATATACTTAACATCAAAATTAACAAAAACTAAAGATGGTGATTTATTCCTCCAGTCGTCGCACCTTGATCCTGTCATCTCCAATGCACAAGCAAGCGTCGAACACGGTCTTGAGTTTAAACAACATTCTGTCGACATCAACTCTCGAAATTACCTTAAACCTCAAATTTCCAGACACTGCACGCAGAGTACAAAAACAGTGAGTGCCAAAAATGTTAATATACTGCACTGCGATGCACCACCTCCAAATGTAACCCTCCGAAAACCAAGCAAATCCAACCAGATCATGCAAATCATCCCTGAGGCTGTTGAGGAACATGCAAACATATCCAAAACCGAGTTGACACAGGAAAGCTATGCAGATCAAATAAAACTGCTGTGTACCAAACAAAATCAAATTCATAACAGCAAAGTGAAATCAACAAATCCGCCCATTGTAAACACCTCACAGCAAGGGGTCAGTGAAAAACCAATCGAAGGCTGGCATGAGCAAACATTTATAATTGGAGACTCCCATGCACGTGCTTTGAGGGGAAGTAACAACTCACGATCTATGACATGGCCATGGCCTGGCATCAAGACGGAAAATTTATCCTCAAAACTCGAAAAGATCGTTCATGAATCTGACCAGGACGCCTCATTTATTGTATGTGCCGGCACTAACAACGTAACTTTTGATCCTCCAGACAAAATTGTGGAACACTTATCAAACTTGGCAACACAAATTAGGGCATTAAGGCCATGTTCAAAGATTACGCATATCGGCCTGTTCCCTCGCTTTGGAAAAAAACAATTCCATACCGACCGAAATGTTATTGAGGTAAACAATCTACTGCGCCAACACTGTATTGTCTCAGGTTTCAATTTTGTTTCAATGGACTATGCCCTGTTCGCTGACCGAACTAAATTATTACGTGATGGTCTGCATTTGACCAGAAAAGGCACACACGCCCTACATATGACATTGATTAACATGCACACAAAGCAGGAAAACCTCACGATATAATTGGGAACCATTCGCCTCAGTCCCAGTCGTTTGACAGTTCTAAAATCAGACACAATTTACAATGTCTTCTTGTCAATGGACGTAGTTTGGTTCTTAAATTGGGGATACTATGGGATCTTTTAAGTTCGGATCATTATGATTTGCTTTTCACAGTTGAAACCTGGCTCGATTCTAGCACCACGGACGCTATGATCACTGGATCTTTTCCTTATGACGTCATCCGTGCTGACCGTGGTTCTTGTGGTGGTGGCATACCTGTTATTAAAAAAAAACAATTTGGTGTTGTTGTAACCAATGTTGCCGTTTCAGTCGAGGCACTTAGTATACTTGTTCCGGAATTGAAACTGAATTTTATAACATGCTATTTGCCTGATCGTCGGGTGAGCAACGGGTTACGGATTTGCATGCTTTCATTTTGACATCATTGAACACCTCTTACTCCAACATCATACTAGGGGATTTCAACCTTTCTACAGTAAACTTGAGGTTGTGTACCGGCTACTGAGAGAGTTCATCGAGTTTTCCTTGAACATATAATTTCACTGGGTTTTCGCCAGCTTGTTGAGAAACCTACATGAGGGAGAAACCTACATGGATCTACTTTTTACAGATAATGATCGTTTACTTTTTGACATTCAGGTTTTGCACCATTTTGGTACAAGTGATCACTGCATGGTTTCCTTTAATCTCCATTGTGAAACATCATTCCAAGTTACTAGCTCCTACATCCTGGGCAAGATCAATTTCACCAGGTTAAGGGAGAATTTGAACACCATAAATTGGCATAAGCTACTAGTAATCAATTAACTTGATGTAGAACGTGCATGGGAGGTGTTCTACGATGTCCTCCTGGAGGAGGTGAACAGAAGCCGCTCTTCGAAACCACCATCAGTTCTTCATGGACCTAAACCCTCTAAAATCTTATCAAAATTAAAAAAGCCTTAAACTTAAACTTTGGCACAAATATAAATAACAGCCTTTGGTCGCGCTCTTACGGAGCTACAATATATGCCGATCTTCTTACTCGATTGAAGCAGCTAAATGGCAACATTCGTGGGACTTGAAGGTTCTTTCTGATGGATCACTTTCAGTCCTTTTTAAATTGTACAAGGCAAAAACTGCCTCGTCACGAACTTTTCCCCCTCTCAAATCTAACGGGCACTACGTAACTGATAATTCAATTAAGGCTGAAATTCTGAACGCACAGTTTGTTTCAAATGGAATTACCGATAATGGTACTCACTACCCATCGTACCTACCATGTGTTCACCCGGTTTTTATTATAAACTAATGTATAAGGTTTGCCCCTGAAATCATCTCACAGGTGATAAAAAAAACTTTAAACAAAGCCATTCGGTGGGGCCAGATAAATTCTCCGCTTTCTTTTATAAACAAATTTGCAGTGAAATTGACCATTTGCAATTGCAAAAAATGTTTTATTTATTTATTATTTATAGATGCCATTAAAAAATAATTCACTTGTTTAGCGGCTGCTATTTCTTTTGCTTTGACATATTAGCTGATTCGGTTGGAGTACTTCTCCCATGTATCGGATTCACAATCAAATTCCGAGAATAAACCAGCAGTTTTAGACGAGCCCTTATTGACTTCGTCTTCACTATTACTAGATTCAGACTTTAAATTTAAATTTGAATTAGTTTCACTAATGCTAGCGTTCCCTGCTGAATTATTTTCAGCTTCACTATCGCCACTACTTTTAGCAGCTTCAGGTGTTTTGCTACAGACATCTGTCTTTGGCATAAGCCTTCAAAATTAAATTTAAATAAATTTAATTACAATCCTGTTTAACCTGCAAAAATTAAACTGGAGCACTCGAGACTACCAGTCAACTATTTTAACACAGATATAAATCAAGCTTGACTGTAGCCTACCTAGTATTATAAATTAACTGCCTACAAGCCAAATTTAAAAGGGACTAGGCTTTAAAAAAATGTTTTACGTTCACCATTACTGCAACGTTTTACAAAACAACACTCCTGGCCTAAGCCTCAGCAAAGACCAGATTTCACTTAGTTTAAGCATAAACCTCCGGTGTTAATTTAGCAGCGCATTTTTCGAGCCTTCAGGTTTGTAGTATTGCCTATGTGACACGCCAGTGCGTCGCTCTAGAACACGGCCAGGGTAAAATTAACCTTAATAAATCCAATTACCCATTTCGGTAGTAGTAGATAAGGTACTAAATTTAACTTATCATTTCGTACCACACAGCTCTACCACGACAAAATAACACTGTTTGAAAAAGTTTAAAACTCTGACAGGAATCCAGAGCACTAATTTTCATTGCCAAAAGAAAAAATTTGCAACCTACCACAAATATGGAGCAAAGATGTGGTTGAAAACGTATCAGTTTAAGCTTTAAAATTAAAGTTTACCAAAGGTACTGGCCTCGTCGCCAACTGTGATGTCCTGGGCATGGACACACCTAAGCCCTGCGTGGGCACCAATAGTAAAGAACTAAGACACGGACTGCCAGTGTGTAGGCTACAGTTGAGAAGACACTTTACTTCCTGTAAGGAGTGGTATACATAGTGTGCAACAGGAAGTCATGTGATGTTAACAATATTGTATACATTAATTGGCCTAGTCTATTAGCTAGGTTAAGAGTAGTCTGGGTAGGGTTAACATAATGGTGCTAAATTGGTGGCGGCCATTGTGGAGCCACAAGTAACGACTCCACACTCGTATGATTTTTATGCATTGGAAGGGCTCAAGGTAACCCCTGTGGGGCTCCTTTCGGGGGGGGGGGACTCCAAAGCGTGCAACATTCGTCCTTGACCATAACAAGAGAGTTCTTGATAAGGTCTGGAAGCGCTTTCCCAATTACCTTAGTTCAAACAGAATCGCTGATTTGTTTAAAATACTCATGCACTGACTCAGCATTCAATGCCACAACACCAGTCTTTAGCTTGTACACGACCTAGTTATCAATCCAGGAATAGTCGAGTTGGTTCAGAGTTGACTCCATAATATCCATAACACCAGCAAGGAGTTGTCAATTCAGAAGAAAAATAATTCAAAGTCGTACAGTCTGTAGCTCGAACTCGTCTCCACAGCCAGTCACCCTAGAAAGCAAGTCAACAGCCAAAGACAGAAAGTCGCCCTGTAAACGCTGAACAGTTCGAATGTTGTCATTAAAATTTTTGGTGCATTGAAAAAGGTACAACACGATCTCACATACCCAATTTCGTTGGTCTTTATCAATTCTGGAGTAAACTATAGACTTTCAATGATGATTTCTGCCCAGTGATCTACAATAATAAATTCTCTGCCGACGTGAATATTGGAGTCGCATTAAAATTCCGTTCAAAAGGCCTGGTTATTGTTCAAAAGGCCCTATGGACTAAGTTTATAAAATTAAAATCGGTTCATTGGTTCGATCTCTTGGTGAGAGTAAAATTTCGAATCCATTTGGCTTTCCGTATCAAGAATATTGTAGTCACATTAAAATAGCATTCAGAAGGCACCGGGCCTTGTCCATACTTTTTACGCTATAGAACTTGGAAAATCGGTTCATTAATTCGATCTTCACGTGTGGAAATTATTGGTACGTGCAACGGCTCCTCTACACCAATACCACATTTAAGGATTTAGCCAAGCAAAATAACCGGGGGAGGGGGTCAAGCCATAGATTAGAAAGTTAACTAGATGTACCGTCTCACCTCTTCCCATCCTACGCGGACCTCTAGCGGAAGTTGCGGCTACTAATACCTCTGCTAATGCTTTGCTTTCGTGCTGCTTCGAAGGCAAAAGCATTAGCAAAGGTATTAGTAGCCGCAACTTCCGCTAGAGGTCCGCGTAGGATGGGA
>JAHWFP010253679.1:0-28021 GCA_023313725.1 Lithobius niger
TGGGCCCGTCAATAATTCACACCTTTATGCAAATAATTGTTTTTAACATTTTAGAAGTCGCGGCTTTTAAGCCAAAGCCTAGACTGCTTTCATAAATTGTTCAAGTGAAATTCGAAACTGCGTTCGCATGCTGATGAGCAAGCTCTACGGCGCGTAACTAACAAGCAACACTCAAAACCAGAAACTTCGTAGACAATCGACTCCTCATCGAAAACAGCCGAAAGAAACCTACCCGAAACCAATCTAGTAAAGGTAAATTTAGCTTATTGTTCTTTAATAAGCGATTAATCATCGTTTCTGAGCATGTCTAAATACGCAATTCTGGGTTTGAGAGCCGCTAACTAGCTTCGACCAGCCGGGGCAGGGCCACAGCAGTCCCGCACTCGGGAACGGCACCATTACATCAGCGGGCGGGCGTATCACGTGATCGCATGATGGGAGGAGGAGGTGCACGAGAGAGTAAATGACGCGTGGCACGAGCTTGTCACTTCGAATTCGCTAATGCAAACATCGTGTACCCTCGCGCGTTTAACATTAGAGGCATTGTTACTCACGTGACCTTATATTATCCGCTGCGTCGACACACAAGATGGCGGATGTTGGTAATGTCGCCTCTTCTTTGTCACGCCCTCGTGTGACAGTTAGCGGCAACTCTCTTTTCTTCATGAAAGAAAAATGGCGGCGTCCTGAGTGGTGACATACCTGGTTTAGGCGTGGTTGAAATGCACCAGCTGGCGTTAAAGGTGTAGTGTACCCGGCACGGTTTGCTGCCGTGTAGCGATGGCTGTCACCAGTTGGGGTAAAATTCAACTGTTAATAAAAAAAATCTATCTACGAGACCCACCAGCTTTTCAGTAATAGTTATTGGTTAAAATCGAGCGGTTATCGAGGGCGGAGCCCGAGACTATTTGCATACGAGAGCCGGACAATAATCGCACCCGTTGGTTAAAAATCGATAACCGCTCCATTTTTAAACAATAAATTGTTTATATCACGGTTGGGACGTCAAGCTAATTCTTATTCAATTAAAACGTTTTGTGTTTGTGAAAATTGCTTCAAGAAATACGGTAATACCTTATGTCAAATGAATGAAGGTCATTCCATTTTAGTTTGTGGTGAGGGAGGTGGGTGTTAGACGGACGATTCCTTTGGCAGGTAGGCAGACTGTAGGCTACACTCAAGTTTGTGGAATGTGGGGGGTGGGTGGGAGTTGGACGACGCGTCGTTTCGCAAGGTTTGGCTGGTAAGCTAGCTCGCTCGCTCTGTTCGGAGAGAATAAACTTCGATATGTGAGGAAGCAGGGATCGAAGGACATTGTGCCGACATTCTGGCAAGGTAAGTAATTCTGTTTGTGCGTTTGTAGTTTGAGAACTGTTTCAAATTACCGGTAATAGCTTAATAGGTGTATCGGTAGGAATGAAGGTCATTCCATTTTTGGTTGTGGAGGGGTGGGGGGAGAAGAGTTAGACGGAGGGAATAAACTTGGAATGGGCCAGCGAGACATGTGAGCGTTAGCAGGTAAAGGATTTAATTTGGGATGTCCCGGCAAGTTAAGTAATTCCTTTTGTACGTTTTCATTGCGTTACGGTTTTCGACATGATAATTTTGGTTGTGGTGTGTACGTTCCCGTCGCGTGATCCGGAAGTGTCAAAAGTGTGGGTTATCGGCAAAAGTGTGGGGTAACTTGATAACCCACACTTTGTGCGATGACGGACACTTCCGCTCACGGTTAACGGGATTTAACCTACGGAAATTTAGCATCGCGTTGAGTTAGCGTGACGTCACAGCCGTGGTATAAGTAAGAATAATCTACCTAAAATCAAAACTGGTATAAGAGAAGCCGCCAAGTTTCCAAAAAACTTTATCGTAAAAGTGACATACCCATAACCCAAAAGAGCTGATGCCCACGTGTAGATTAAAATCACACAAAAAAATATGAATAAAATTTAAAACAAACTTAAAAACAAGGACAAATAATTTCAGCATTCAAAAACAGGATTACATGTTAGAAATAGTTTTTTTAATATATGTAAATTTACATAAACCTGCAAAAAGCACTACGATAAAATTACAAAGATAAGGTAGAAAAAATCCATGATCAATCCAAAGAAAACTAGATTACCAGTCATACTTTGCCGAAAGAAACGGGAATGTAAAAGTTTTTAAACTGATACAAATAATATACATTTCCATAAAGTCAACTCACGATATTGAACATTTATTTGCTAAGTTAATTGGGTTTAGATCAAGTAACCACCTGAAATTTTTTACTTGTTTTTTTTTAAACGAGCTTCAATATGTGTCGTTTCAGTAGGTATAAGGAATTATAAAAATTACTACGTGGGTGAAATTTTTCCTTATCAACTTTAGGTTGTACAACGTATAAACAGAATTCGTTCCTAGTATGGTAATCCGTAATTTGGCGAGTTGAGAAGTGAGCCCCGTTTTTACGAAAATTTTGTAAAAGTTCTGTAAACGTACAGATGGCGGACTGGCAGAATATTAAGCTGTTGAAAGGTAGGAAAAAATGGTCACGTCCTTTCGTGTACATAATCAATCTATCAATTCGCTTTTGCAGTTTAATTACAGGATCAACAGCATTCGTGTACGTGCCACCCTGGTGTAAAAAAGATTAGGCCTTGGCAAAATAATGAACTTTCAACGAATTGCGTTGCACAATTTTTGTAATGTAAAAAAAAATTACATAGAAGAGCACGCAGCCAGGTCGTAAGAGGGAGAAATTCGACCTGTTCAATTTAATTTTTCTTACTTTGTAGCTTTATACTTACGCAATAATGTCATTGCCCAACTGACACCTGACAATTTTTCCGATACAAGATCTCGACTGCATTTGCGAAAAGTTTGTGACGTACTCAGGATCCAAGATAATCTCAAACCCAATTTACTCCTTACTGCATAGCTAGGGGACTGCACTGAGAGCACATATTAGGCATTAAATCCAAGTTTAGAAGCTTGGTCTAATCCTAGTAGAGTCCAGGGAGACAACCTTTCGAGTTGCCTGCCCCACACCAAGTCCCTTTCCATGGTCCAGGCCCTCGTATTTATACGCGGGCCAGAACAATAGAAGTCGCCTGAGGCATTACGTTGCGTAACCGCTAACAGGTAAGTGCCGGCTCTAACTGGTTTGAACAATAGAGTAGCCTCGTTCCCGGCTGTTGGCGTTCGGCCAACTTCTGGTGTAGACGGAAGTTGACAGGATGCCAAGCAGCTTATGTAACTGCAAGGTGCACCGTGTGCGTTCACACAAGGTGCGCCCTGCTATTCGTAAATAGCGTATTACAAGTAAATAATCATTTTGGAAAACAATGTTTGAAATTTATTCGGGCTAAACTGTTTACCTGCAAGCTACCGCTCCGTTTACGTGTCATCCCCCATAACGCAACTTTTAATAAAAAAAACTGAATCTCTGGTTGGTTGAGAGCGACATTTGGGAGGAGTTGTGATGTTTTTGATTGATGTTGATTGCATGTTTGTTTGCTCCGCCGAATATTTGTTTTTGAACGTTTGATTTCTGATTTGTGTTCTTTTTTGTCGAATTTCACACAAAATTCACACAAAAAATAATAAATAAGAGAATTATAGTGTCCGCGGCCTATCTTGAGTTCGCCGCGGAACGAACACAGATAATCGATTGTACGTTTTTGGTAGCAGAGTGCCTTGTTGATATCCAAGATGGTTACAAAAATAATGGCGGCCATCGACTAAAGTCGCCCCCTCCAGGAAGACGTAGCCACTCATAAAATACTTGCAGGACTCAAGATACGCCGAACACACAATAATTAGATATTTCCAGTTTAGCTTACCGTCCGAAAAAACTCTAGAGTATACTTCATTTCATTTACCTTTTTAATTTGTTGGCAGTCACAAGAGTTGTTGTAACAGAGAACATCTGTGAAGGGTTATTGTATTATCATCTGGAAACACACTGCTTTTAAGAGAAAAATGAACAAATCGCCTTTTGGTAACATTAAGGGTTAACAAATTTCCAGTAAACCAATCTCCAGTTAAAACAGGAGTTCTCTCAAATTTGTCAGTAGTACTATCAGTGTTATTGCCAACAGTCAGAAGTGCCGTGTCATAGACAAAAGCAGTAATATTGGAATGAGTCGTCACGTTGCAAATGTCGTTAACAGTAATAAGAAAGAGTAACGGTCCTAGAACGGATCCTTGTGGCACACCAGAAGTTACAAACGCACTATCACGGAGGAGAGTATTAATTTTAGTAACCTCAGTCTGAGTAGCTACAAGGAATACGGTCCAACCATAACGAGACACGTGAAACATCAAGCATTCCCTACATGTACGATGTGAAACGTCTCTAAACTGGTTTCACATTGTCAATAGGTCAATATCACCCAGTAAATACGAGTAGCAAATAGGCGTGAATAAACGAAGAATAAATCACTCGGTAAAGAGTAAACGAAGCTAACAGTCTGCCTTAAAGACTGGCCTTGAGGAAATACTAGATCATCGGCACTAATCTGAGAAAGTAAGACACGACAACTGCCCCGACTGGGACTCGAACCCAGGACTTCCCGCTAACTAGGCCGGGTGCTCTAACCATTGCGCTACCAGTACGGATACTGGCTACAGGCTCCAGCCGAGCTAAGTAGCTGTTCAGTCTTTTTCAGTGGTGACCTAGAGGTCACAAAAATCCACAAGGAGGGAAAGCAACATTGCTTCTTGGCCTCCACAATAGAAATCATTAATGCAAGTAGTAAATAAAGAAGAAATCACAAGGTAATGGGTACACGAAGCAACCGGTCTGCATTAAAGAAAGAGGTGACGTATGCCAAAAGGGGGCGTTTATAAACCTTTTTTAAATCTATGGGCTTTTAACTTGCAATGTCGTAATATGCTTAAAATCCCACACCTAACATTATCAGATCAACGAAATTCATTCAGAAGTTGGAGAAACTGTGATGGGTTTTGATTGGAAGGCTGATGAGGACCAACTCTGAACAGAATGGAAACCTTTAGTGTGGAGACCAATTTTCCGAACCTTTATTTATTTTTTTAATAAAGAGGAAACTAATGGGAAGAAAATTATAAACACTGGCATTTTTGGTTGCCGTCTCCAGATATCTTGGTTTATGAGGAGGCCCTTTGTATAGGAGACCTTGCTCTCTAACAATTTACTAGTGTAATTTCGAGAACTGAGTGCGAGTGGAATTTATTGATTTATCGAAGGAATCCTCGATAAATCAGTTTTATGACAAGGCATTATTCTTAATGGTAGGTAATTTAACATGAAGTCTTGCCACAACTGGTTATGCCCTGAGTAATTGAAGTACTATCTAGAGGATGCCACTTTGTTTATTGCCGCAGTCGCAAGAAAAGGTGGTGTTGGCCCATTTGCGCATTGGTCACGCCAACCTTACTCACTGCTTCCTTTTGAGGGAGGATATTCCTCTTGAATGTCATTATTGTCGTCGGCCACTTACGGTCTGTCATATGCTAGTAAATTGTCATCATTCTGATGGTGTTCGTCACCATTTCAATCTTCCGCGAAACTTATCTCGTCAATCGGGCGTTGAGTCTGTCCTCCTGTCGGGGGTTTAAATTTTTGCAGAAGGTAAAGACATAGGCCTATGATAAGATCTGGGGATTGTTTAACATCTCTGTTACGTATTGCACAGTGGAGTGGAAACCCGGACCACGATACTGGGACTGACGCTGGCGGTAATGACCCTAGCTGTCGACGTGCCATAAAGCCTCAAAACCCCCTCCCCCCGAGTAATCGTAGTGCTGTAGGTTACTGTAGGTTTGAAGTGCTCCCACTGAAGCCATGGCACCAGAAGGCAAGAGGGACAATTTTGCTAGGTAATTCCGATCGGCAATGCCTAGGATCTTTTACATGCCACCATCGACATGAGCACGAGACATCACAAGGACCTTCTCTTCCAGAAAATGCCAGGGGTTGCAGAGGTCAGGCTCGATCCCAGGACCTCTTGCTCATGAGACGTTCATGTTAATCCTAGTACAGCTGCCTAAAGATCGTGTTACCAAGAGGATACAGTTATTGTAAAGATTATCTTTTATTTATGGTTGGATAGCCTACCACAGCAGTAGTAAGCTGACATTCTGGTTGATCGCGGCACGTATGATTAGGCCTTAATTTTATAGCAATTAGGTTTATTTTTTTGTTTGTTTAATTTGCATTAGCGAGTAGTCACTAATGAAAGGTCCTTAAAGAACAAAACAGGTCAATGTACAAAAGTAATTTCCCCTTCAGCTGAGTGATCCGAAAAGCGGAAGTGGAACACCTGACACCCTCTAGTTGCGATCTTCTGAACCAGTCATTCTTCCCCTAGCTTGTTAATGTAGGAGTTTCCTGCTATCCCAAACGTTCTTCGACCGATCCTCACTTGATGTAATGGGTCTCAAAACCAGACGAGATGCAGATTTGGTGTGAGACGAGGTCCAGTTTTTTGATCTTCTTCAATTGGGTTTAGTCGAAGAGGAACAGCTCCACAGAAGATAACCTCAAACACCTGCTGAACGGCCATACATGTTTGGCCAAGCCATACTCCGGACTGTCGTTCCTTGGATTAGTAATCCAATGTTAAGGGTAAATCTGGGAACCATTGTTCTTGAAGTTCACTTCCAGTGGGTAAAGGATCCAAGGGCAACGTTGGGGACCACGTTCATCTCCGCTGGGGAAAGGACCCAGAGCAATTCTGGGAACCATTGTTCTTTAAATTCACTCTCAGTTGGAAAAGAGAACAAATACCGATTTCGCATTGGTAAATTCGAGGAGCCAGGCCGGACTGGGGCAGGCCGGCCAGTGCCGATCGGGGCCAGTGTTGGTCCGGCCGGCTCGCTTTCGCATTGGTTAATTGCACGGCTCGCTGAGTACGATTTACAGCACCGCCACATGTCGGTTTGTGGCAGTTGACACTTTCCACTTCATGCCACTACACTGCAGCACCATTCATAAACCATTCCGATTTAAGCGGTGCTGACCGGCTCCATCCAAATTTGATTTCGCGTTGGTTAATAAAACGGTCTCGGCCGTGCCTGGTGTGAGCCGGCCCGGCTCTCGAAATACCGGCCCGGCCTAGGTCGGCCCGATTTCGCATTGGTTAATAAAACGGTGTCTAGCCTTCCTTGGCACAGCCAGGGCCACTTGAATTTACCAATGCGAAATCAGTATAAAGTCAACTCATTGCTCTTTAAGTTCACCCCCAGTTGCCAGTTGGGAAAGGGATTAAGTCCAATTCTGCCAATCATTATTCTTGAGGTTCACCCACAGTGTGGAAAGAAGAAATGGTCAATTCAGGAAACATTCTTTAAGTTCACCCCCCCCCCCTAGTTGGGAAAGGGGACAAGGTCAGATTTAGAAGCCATCAATCTTTAAGTTCACCGCAGTGAGGAAAGGGAACATAAGACACTCTAAAGACCATTGTTCTTTAAGTTCACCCCAGTAGGAAAAGGAGATATAGTCAACTCTTGGAACCATTGTTCTTTAAATTCACTCCTACTTGGGTAAGAGGAGAAGGTCAACTCTTGAAACCATAGTTCTTTAATAGTGATTTCACACGGAATAATTCGTCTCGGGCTGGGGGCCGACCAACCCTCTTTAGCAGATTCTGGAGGGCCAGCGCGATTTGATTTCAGACGGTTTAATTATAAGCGGCTGTTGTCAGCCTCCTTGTTTTGACAACAACCGGTGGCGGGAAATTTTTAACTTCAATGAAGCTTTGTTAGCATTTCCAGCAGCGCGGCACGGCGCGCGTTCGGATTTCAAACGTGCCGAGCAGCGCCAGCCCGTGCTGGCCCGGGCTGGCCGGTTGTTGTGTAGCGGCCGTCGTGGCTCGCTTGCGCGCGGCATGGGACGGCACGGCATGCAAACATTATTCCATGTGAAATCCGCGGGCGCGGCATGGCATGGCATAGCACGCAAACATTATTCCGTGTGAAATCACTATAAGTCTCACACCAGTGGGGGGAAAAGGGACAACGACAACTGTGGAAACTATTGTTCTTTAAGTTCACCCAAGTAGGGAAAGGGAGGCATACGGTGGGAACCATTGTTATTAATTCACCCCAGTTGGGAAAGGGGACAAGGGGAACTCTGGTACCATTGTGCTTTAAGTTCACCACAGTGGGGAAAGCGACAAGAGCAACTATGGGGCTATTGTTCTTTAAGTTCATCCCCAGAGGGCAAAGAGGACGTAGTCAACTCACGGAATCTTTGCTGTTTAAGTTTACCCCAGGTGGGATAGGGGACAATGTCAAATCTGGGAGCAATCCACAGTTTGGAAAGGGGCCAAGGGCAATTCTGGGAAGCATTGTTCTTTAAGTACACCTCTGTTGGGAAATGGAATAAGGACAACACTGGGAGCCATTGTTTTTTTTAATTCACCCCTTATTTGGAAAAAGGGAAGAAGTCAACTTTGGCTGAAACTTGGCAGGTTCTTTCATCCTTGTGGGTTTTGTTTCTGATTTTACTTATTTTTACTACTATCTAATTATTTTGTAGTTTTATGTTTGTTTTTCAGCCGCATCTTATTTTTTGCCAGTGCTTTGGGGAACACTTGTTGGTCAGTACATGGGTTAGGCTTGATACAATATGTAGAGAACTTGGCAGCAGCCATTTTTATTCTGATATCACTACTTTTACTGACTGAAACTTGGCAGGTTCATTCTCCCTTTTGGATTTTGTTTCTGATATCACTTCTTTTGTATTTTTTTTTGTAGCATCTTATTTTTACCATTGCCTAGTTAGCAGTTTAATCGAGTTTCTTTTTTTAATTGGCCATGCGATTTTTGTGCGTGTTTTTTTTTTTTTTTTGTTTGTGTATTTTTGATACTGAATTTGTGACCAGTTGCTCGGTATTTCGCCTTTTTTTTTTTAAATAATTAATGGTACTTTTCAAATCTGTACGTCCCCTGCTGGTTTCACGAAAATCTAAAGTTCGCCACGCATTTTAATGCATTTCTTATGAACGCAATAGGTTGAAATAATTGATATACTACCATACACAACAAACGGTGCGTCATAACGGTGCGTTGTACATGCACAGTATTCTTCGCTATAACGCAATAAGCTCTGTTCTGAATAAAAAGAACAGTTATCTTTAGCTGCAGTGCAAACAGCGTCTTTGTCGTCGTCATGATTCAACTCATTGCATACACATACAGGAAGTATCTTTTCCTTTGTCTTGTTTAACAATGTTACTAACAATGGAGGACGAATTGTTGGTTCACAGGCGGCCATCTCCCAAGATTCATAGAAATGGCATTAAAAATGATTGCAGTCTTTGCTGTTAGCTCCTCTACAATAGTAACCATAATAAAAAGGCACGAATCCCAGTCAAATATGAACTGAATGACAAATCTCAGCCAGATCTGTCGCATAAAATATTTTGTCTCGCTGACAGAACTTTTAATCAGCACTATTGTTCGCGCAGCGTATCTTGAGTCCTGCAAGTATTTTGAGAGCGGCTACGTCTTCCTGGATGGGGTGGCTTTAATCGACGGCCGCCATTGTCTTTGTAACCATCTTGGATATCAACAAGGCGCTCTTCTACTGAAAACGTACAATCGATTATCTGTGTTCGTTCTGCGGAGAACTCAAGATAGGCCGCGGACGCTATAGCCTACTTTTGTTCCTCCAAACCGGAAAATCAACGGTCATCACACCTTTTTTTCACCAAGGTGATACACTTTATTGAGAATCAGCTAATGGTGTCACGGTGCAAAAACCGCTTATTTCAATCAATTCTAGGCTGATTGGCCGCATATTTATGTACCCTCACTGTCGTCAAGTTCGCGAAACTTTGAATCCATGGCTTTCAGATAAAGTACCAGTACCATAGCCAGTTTTTTTTTTTTTTTTTGGGGGGGGGGGGGGGGTGTTTAAGGAGCACGAACCCAAACTGGGTTATCTGCCTACGACAATGAGAGGGACAATTTACCTGGAGAAGTCCAAGCGTAATACCCAGAATCTTTGCCCACGCCACAATGGACAAGAGCTCGAATGACCACAGGGCTTTTCTCCGCTTGAAAATGCCAGGGCCAGTAACCACTAATGTAACAATGACGCAGTTGAATAATGACTTTCTAACAAAGAAGTCTCACAATGTGAACTTGGCGGGCGGACCACTGGCGTGGTCATTGATCCCTGTGAAATTCTTGCTTAAGCTAAACCCGACATCACGAAATTCCCTGATTTTGTCCCTTACGCCCAGAATAGAAAGCGCTACGCACCAATCGAGGGAAGAAAAGGGGTGTGGGTTGGGGGTAGGCGGTGGGTGAGGTAGCGAGGGGGGGGGTGGAGGAATTTGAAACCGGGGGTGAGTGTTTGTGAGGGAGTAGGGAGCGGGATGAGGGGGAGTGCTGAGGGGGACTAGCGATCTCCATTAAAAATGCACGCACTCTTGCGAGCGGGGGAAAAGCATCGTCTTCTTGCGGGGTTGAGTCGCTTTGACGCGGCGCGCGCGGGGTCTTGCGCGTATACGAACGCTTTCACTATTCTCTACCGGGAGACATCAGCAAAGCCCTATCGCTCCTTGGCCATTGCCTAATTCATGAGACCTGGCGTTACAGATTGTTGGGCGCATGCGCAGATGCTGAAGAAAGGCGTTGGGGGCCTCGACGACGACGAAAACACGTCGCTTACCCCCCTCCTCCCCTCCCGCTCTCACTTTTCCAGTTTTCCATGGCCAAAATTGACTTCTCTTCGGTCTGATTGGCATCGCTTGGTTGGTCCGATCTCGGTGACTGATGGACCGACTGGTTGCATTAATGGTGCAAATACAGTTCAAGGCCGTATTCAAGGATATTTTTTTTTGGCTTCAATTCGCTGCATATCCGGAATAGGCTATAGTCAATTTACACTTTTACCTATAGAAGTAATTGTAATAGAAGTAAACTTTGCTGTTTCTGACCCAGAAACACACGCTGAACAACATACTAAAAGTCTAGAAAAATCTAAGTGGCGGAAGTGGTCTAAAATGGCCGCCATCTTGGAAAAAGTGCTTCCGGTCGTTGTTTTTCGCATCATTTCTCGTCACTCCTACGAAAACATTGGCTCTGAACAAAATTAAAGTACACAAAATTTCCTACAAAACATGTTCTAAACTCTGAAGACGATGTGCACTGACAGTACACATGAATGTGTACCTTCGCAGCCTCCACATGAGTTGTGAACTGGCAGTACACAGTCTCTGCAGCGACAGAACACTTTCTCATCACAGCTTGTGTATTGGTACTCTCAGTACACAATTCGCGTGGAGGCTGAGAAGGTACACATTGATGTGTACTGTCAGTACTGTCAGTACACATCGTTTTCACAGTGTATTCACTTTTTCTCTTGGAACAATGGTTTGGTTGATATGAAGCATTTGAACTGTTATTATCGCACAAAATAAATCTTTACTGTGAATCTAAATCTAAATCTAAATAAATCTTTATCTTAACACATAATGTGAATGTTATGGTATTATCAAACATAACACTGTTCCAGACTTCTGTCGCTGGATGTTTGTTCGCATTTGACGGAAAGGAACTTCGTTTTACTGATTGGTTTCAATCAGTAACAGTTATCGATGTAACGGTTGCTAAACCTTTATCACCCAATTTCACGATCTCAGTCCTCCTTTAACAATCGAACACGACGATATTGCAACAATAATTTAGGACTGAGATGCAAAAGGAGGAGTGATATCTGATATCACGTCTGGATATCACGCCTTCTTATGAATTAAAGAACATCATGCTTGCTCCAGATGTTAAAAAAGACGTTACAGCCTGGATTAAAATTAAGAACAGCACCGTAAAGAGCTAGTTTTGCTTAAGCCAGAAAAAAATGCTTTCGCTTTATTTATTTAATTTTTCTTGTAGCACGAAAACATTATAACATTGAACTGTAAAGGTTATTTACCATTTAAAATTACAAATGACGTCACAGGTTTTTGTTTTCCTCGTCAGTCTGAACAGTGTAAACTTTTGATGGTGGGTAGCTCTCACCCTACCCGACTCCCCTTGACACACTACGCCCTTCCTCTTCCACCCCCCGCCACTCCACAAAAATCTTGACAAAGCCTAACGCTAGCCATTCTGACACAAACTTCTGTCATGGTTTTCATTGTTTTTAATTCATTTATTAAATGTGGAGCTTTTCAACTTGAATTAAACCTAAGCCAAAATTATTATACATTTTGAGTATACGTTTATTTATCACAACTCGCACCCATTTGGCTCTCCGTCCTATAATTACACGTTTATTGTCTTACCGCATAACTGTTCCAGATTCCGAAAGTACCCATCATCCCACAACGTTTATACGAATACCCAGTTAGCCAACAACGGTTGTCTGCTTTTATTTCTGTGTTGTTACTCGATTCCGAAGTACCCCATCACCGTTCATACCGCGGAAACTCAACGCGTGATTTGCCCCTTCAAACAGCTTCTAAAAATTTGTTTAAAGAGAAGTTGTGTGAAGGGGCTGTTCGTCGTTGAGTTTCCGCGGTATAAACGGTGATGGGGCACTTCGGAATCGAGTTACAATCAATAAACACAACCACAGATCTTAAAATTGTTTGGCTTAAACGGGCTGAATTAAAAGCATGGGAAAAGCAGATCTAGGTATTAAAAGATTGACATTCGCTTTTCTAAAGCACGTAGGTGCGTGGATTGAGCGAGCAAATCCAGCGATTTCCACGTAAAGCAAGCCTTTTCGCCGCGTTTCTCGATTTGCTCTCAGAGCGCGTTTAGGGCACGTTTACGCAACGTTTCGCCTTTGCATTCTCGCAGCTAGAATTTAACCGTTGTGGCAAATGTGTCGTGGCCATGGTAACAACGCTACCTGGATTAGCTAAATATGAGATCATTTGAGTGAATGCTTGCAATCGGATAATCCGTTACAATAAGATAAAGAATTCCTCCTGACAAAACAATTTTCCAGTCGCTTCGGAAATCACATTATTGAACGTTTTCGTTGCGATCCGGCAGAGCTAAAGCCGCGGCCATGTTGGAAATTCCGATGATATCTAGCTTCTAGCTGCGAGAATGCAAATGCGAATCGTTGCATAAATGCGCCCTTATGCAACGAGACCGAACGCTATTTGCTAGTCAACCGTTAATTATTTTCGATTTAGTTTCCAGCTTCTACTAAATGAATGCGGCAATACATAAAAAAATTAAATGTATTATAAGTAACAACAAGGGGGGAAAAAACTAAAGTGCAGCAGTAATTTTAAACATTGCTACAACCTTGTTGTCATTTTCTCGCGATTTCCAAAATATGCTATTCTCGTACATAGAACAGCTTCTGGCAGTGATCCGATGACGGTAGAATAACTAGCTTCTAGCAGCGAGAATTCAAAATCCAACATGGCTTCGAGGTTATCGAATCGAAAACAAACCACCTTTCAGAAATAGTCCGCCATCTTGTATACTGCAGTAAAAATTGTTTTCTTGTTTTCGTAAATCGACGCAGTCATGCTGCATGCATCCTACTTCTTGTCCCGAGGCAAGAGGTGAGGATCTGCGTCGTTGCCATGGTTACTACGTACAGACAACTCAAAAGTAACGTTGGTTTGTATTAAAATGCTCTCAAAAACCTAAATTCGTTCTCGAGTCCAGTGTTTCTTCTCATGCACCCCCCCCCCCCCCTCTTCCCAGTACTACGAAAAATTATTTACATCGAAGCTGAACCAATAAGTAAGGAATTTGCTGCCATTACGAAAATTTCTTAAATTAAGCTTCTTCAATGCATGAAAAATCACTGAAACTGTTAAAAATGCATACTTTCGGACCTATTTTCACATTTTTTTGCCCCCTCCAAACAAAATTCCTGGATTTTTGGATCCATTTTCATATTTTTTTTTTGCCCCCTACAAACAAAATTGCTGGATGCGCCACTGGTTAGTATAGGACTATAATTTTTCTGTTTCATTATTGGAGTGTGTGATAACAAATTTCACACTTAACAGTACAAACGAATTAATGGCCAATGGGGAGGGGGGGGGAGGGATTAGCGAATCTTCCTCTAAACGGTTATGAAAAATACTGATAAAATCAATGAGTATATAAGGAAACAAAATCTGAAAAAAAAAACGGATCAAATTTTAGGTATGATATGAATGTGAATTCAAACTGCCATTTTTTCAAACAAAAATCCTTCCATGGCGATAGGATTTTTTTTTTTTTTTTTTGCCAGTCACGGCTTAGTACACGAATGATTGATTCTTGGCAGCAGCGAAATAGATTCTGTCATCACTACACCACCCGCAGAGAGAGAGAGAGAGAGAGCGCGCGCTCGTTGGAAAGAATAAATTATTCACAAATATTCGGTGAAAATGGTTCAATTTTCTGATCGCCATTTTCGAGCAGCTTTCAGTATTTTGCTCTCCCGGCAACAACAACAAAAAAAAAAATCCGAAACGGAAAGAAGGAGGGTAAAAAAAAAAGACGAAAACAAAAAAAAAACGAAGAACCTTTCTCGTAACTTGTCAAGGGTTACCTTGATGTTAAGATGCTAGTGATGCACTCAAGTCTCGCTTTCCCGTCGCCCCTGACTCGAAAGCCTCAAGTTGCCTCAAAAGATGTTATCAATAAGGTGGCGCGTCAGTCGCCGTCACTTCACCGGCAATGACAACGACGACGACGGAAGCACGAATTGAATAAAAGAAGCGAAGCGAAAGTGAAATCTACGGAATTTTTCGAAAAGTCAGCAAAGGCGCTGCTGATACAAGACGTTCCGTAATGGGAAAGCGCTGCTGCTAAGGGGAAAAGGGTGCTTACGGAGAGTGGATGGGACAGGCAAAAATGCAGAAGGCGTACGACGATGGCTTGCGACGGCCCCCCGCCACGAGATCCGTCTCAAGATAGAAATTGAAAGAGAGATAAAGGTTGACATTTTATCCAAAAGAGACCTGAGTTAGCTGCGGGGGCGGGGGAAAAAGAGTTACCAAAGTCCTCGAACCGTGGCACCAACTTTTCGTTGAACATTCAAGAGTCTTGTAACAAAAGATAGGGAATACTGGGTAAACGTAAAGAAGACGTTGTACCTTTCTTGGAATACGGTATGAAACCTAAATGTTACGGGTAAAATCGTAATTGTTGATGGACGGACAAGGGGCCCGTGCTCCTGCCATCCGACAAGGTAGTGACTTTGTGTTTACTGTGGGCCGTTTATGCCTGTTGAGGTTCCTAGGCTACAGTATGACCGAGAGTACACGGAGGTTTCTTACGTCGCTTTTACCTTAAATCGACTTAAGCTACGTCGATGTAGTGCTTAGAGCGCTTTAAGAACGTCCGTGTAGCCACCTAAAACCATTTCAAGTCGCTTTATTTCAAACCACCTCGATACGTCGACGTAAGAAGTTGAAGCGCTTTAACAACCTACGTGTACTCACCTAAAACCCATTTTCTACGTTGCTCTGAGGAATGCTTCCCTTTGATTGGTTGAAACGAGTGCGCGTAAACGTCACGAAACTAGGGCGTAACCTGTCATTTCTTTAAAACGAACTCGAAAGTCCAGCTAGGTGAATGGAGACATGGGCATAGGTAGGGGTTTGGTTGATGGGGGATTAGATAAACGCGATGCTACATCGAGTTAGGCAAGGAACCACCGTGTACCCTTTGTCGTTTTAACTCACTCTAACTTGAATGTCCGTTAACCACCTCTCTCCTAAGGCGACGTAAAGTAAAGCGACGTAAGGTAAAGCGACATAAGAAACCTCTGTGTACGTTGGGCCTCTTTGGTTGTGAAGATTTCTGGGTATGTGCTACGGTTCCCCTCGCTAACGCCCCAGTTAAGGTACCAGCATGACAATTATTAAGTGAACCTACCAGTGTGTTACTACGACATCTGAATTAAGGAACGCTAATAGAAAATAACGCAGTTGGTCGTGGTTCAGTTCTTGTGATGTTTCCTTTGCTTATTAGGAGCGTTATTCTATACTCGGGCTTACATGGGGGACTCTTTCCTAAGCTTTGGGCCCTAAATGGAATGCCATGGATGGCAGGCTTAGAATTTCACCCAAAAAATCAGAAACTTGGATCGGTTAATAATACTTTGATTTTCTTTTTAACTCGACGTGTCACACGTCGAATTAATGCGGTTGTGGCCAAAAAACGGGTGAAGGCGATTTACGTCAGTGACATCTCCTCAAAAACCAGACACAGTTGTTCATTTCTGATCCGAGGGACTTAAAGTCATGCTTTGGGTGAGTTGCAGTGTGCAATCTCAAAAGGTTTAATGCTCTATAGAATTTAGTTAGAGCGTGTTAGTGTGCTAACCTATAACGAGGTATCTCAGTGAAAAACCGCCATCCGATAGTACATGATCAGTGGATGACGTCAGCCCGACGTCAGCGTAAAGGTGTGCGCGCATACGAAAAATTTCTGCTGACAAATGCGTGTAACTGCACATTTCGGCAAGTAAGCTCTTCAATATTGCGGTTGGTTTGAGGCTATACTTAGACATGGAGGTGGCTCCTTTCTTATCGCGAAGTACAATACAAAGTGAGTCGTCACTTACCTTTGGCGGTAATCTGGATGGTACACCGAATTTTCATGCTGGAATCTGGACAGTACATTGAATGCGAGGCGCTCATAGAATTTGCTGTTGTTATTGCGCTAGCCTGGCTGCTTTTCGGGTGCGATATATTACAGTATTTTATTACGCGTATTTGTGGTGATGTTTCCTACTGAACGAGTGAGCGAAGCGAATGAAGTCCTGTTTCACGGTGGCGGACTGGCCAGTGAGGGGAGGGCAGGATATTCCTAATGGCCTCTGACTTTCAAATTTTTTTTTAAATCCGTAACAGGAAGACTCACGTAAGTTTTATTGGTTCGATATTAGTTTTACCCACAGATTTAAAATTGCAAATAATAATAATAATAATAATAATTATAAAACGCTAGTAAAACATGTACTTTGTATTGAGTAACCTAATAAAAGTTGGCCACATGAAATTGCAGTATTGTATTCAATGTGGATTTTGTTACAATTTTCGTGTGAATATTTTAACTTTTGTTAATACACCTAAAAAGTGTAAATAAATTTAAAGTAGTCAACCTACTTCAATATGATTTCTCCTACTCCCCCCCCCCCCCAATTACCTGCTGAATTAACTGAAAATATTGTGTTCGAAGATTTAAAATGTAAAAGTCTCATGAACAAGAACAAACGAAACGGGAAACTGTAAAACAACGAAGTTTTCAGTTTGTTTGTTGTTTCTTTTTTTTGTAAGAAAACGAATATTAGTATCCGATAAAAACATATCTGGTCAGTAATTGCATCGTCGCACACAATATTCTGACTCATTATTTGCCGTATCGTAGTAGCAAAAGTTACGAGACAATTTTTTTTCAATATAATGTGCAATATATTAGATATTCTTCAGTACACCACGCATTCAGATTTATTAGTAGTGTCCTGTTGGTATGTCTGCCGTTCCAACTGCATACATCAATTAAATTTTTTTTTATTCTGCCATACGACACGTCGAATTACTAATGCAGTGTTACTGCATCCTTGTTTATTATTCCAATTTTGTTTAAGTCCCACACATATTAGCAAGAATGGACGACGAAACCTTTGGGATCTGGATGTCATTCTCCAAATTAGTTTGTTGTCAATCATATACAGGCAACAAGTTTGTGTTCTTTGTGTTATAAGCATTTATCCTTTATTTTTTTCGCTTCCCACTGATTTTCCCTCAAAAAAAGTATTTGTTACGTTAGAAATGGAATTGTTGACTTCACTCGGTAGTAATGGCGAGAATTGGGAGGGGGGGGGGAGATTGAGGGTTAACGGCGCGTCGACAGCTAAGTCATTAGCGCCAACTTAAGACGCAGTGGTCTGGGTTGCCATTGCGCCACACATCACGGAAATATTAACCAAACCCCCAAATCTAGAGAAATGAATCAATATGCGCGTAGAATTAAGGGCAAGGAAAACGTAAGTGACACAAATTCAAATGACTTTCAATTTGATTCAATTCGTTGACCCATTTTGTAGATGGATGGCAACTATACTATCCGCCAGGAAAGAAGACTTTCCTTATATGGTCATTTTATGACTACTAATCTTTCATGGAAAAAAGTGCGCCTTGCCTCTATACTCTATTACTGCGTCGTCGTGGCAACGCTATTAGACCAACAACAATGGCGTCGCTTTTCGATCAAGTTCGTGTCAACAAGAAAGAAAGTTCGTGTCAACAAGTCAAGCTAGGGGTGTTATTTGGAACGTTTTTCAGTATTTCACGAGTCAAGGAGAATCTATTTCTATTTGTATTACTAAGAATTACTTGCATGTCAAATTTCAAGCTTTTTGCTCGATGTGCATGATTAGCCCAAATTATGGCCCTAGCAGCTTTAGTATATGAGCACACGTTGGCTGCTTAGCCATGGCGGATATCTGCAAGGTAAACGACGCAGCCGGCATGCACAATGCATACCCCTGTTTTGAAACGCGTTGGACTTCTTTCTTGGCGGAGACTATAATTAAGTACCAGAAAGTAGGATGCAACAGGGAGTAACATGAGCGACATGGCCTAGCATCAATGCCAGAACAATAACATGCTCTTGATTGTGGCGCCCCCTGTCTGCTGGCTGGTTTGCAATCATGCTTGTATGATTCTACAGATTTTACGTTTAAATACCATTTAAGTGAGGTTTGAGAGACTTTATTAAACCAAGTGTTAAGGTTATTAAGATGCTAAATAAAATTAATAATAAAAAAAATCTACCACTGATCTATATGAGTATACGTGACTTCAAAACAAATCCTGCACCGATCCGTTGGGCGCCAATAAGTCTCATCCTTTACCGCTTCAGATTCTTCCTCTCCTGAACTGAGTGAGGCATTGCATACACACACAAACACACGACGCACACTCACACATACCACACCCGGCGTCGCCTTGTCGCCATGGTGATGACAGAGATAGAACGGAAGTAGTCTGGGTGGCAAAAGACACCGCTCGCGTCCGTAGTCGGGCCAATTACCTACCAGGCCACCTTGGTGCGGGGGAAACAGGCCTTTAATAGAGCAGCAAATCATCAAAGGTGGGGGTGGAGTGAGGGCGGGAAACGGAAAGGAGATGACCCGCATCCGAAATGAAAGTCAATGGAAAAGGTGCAAAACGTCGCGAGAGAAAAAAGTTTGAAAAAAGAAAAAAAATCCCAAATGAAAGCAGACGCAATACCAACTTAACGTCGGTAAAGCGGAAAGCAATAAGAGGGAGAAAACAAATGGTTGGCCACACTCGGTTAGGCCTATATTGAAGGGCTCTGACCAGGTTCAGTGTCAGATGCGGGGTTGAGTGCGTAAATAAGGTACTAATTGAAATGCTCTCTTGCCGACAGATAGGCCTATTTCGTCGCGACACGGCCTTAAAACGAAACGACAATCTTCTGCGAGGAGAGCGGTATAGTCGAAGTAGCCATGTAGGAGGTAGTGTGTTTTGACTAAGAAGGAGGTAGTGTGTGTTTTAAGAAGAATCCACGCTAATAAACCCCGTAAAATGTCCTTCCACAGCTTCCTGTATGCATGAGGCTTAACACTCGGTTTACGTAGCATGCGAGACCCGTCGTCCAGAGACACGCTGAAGTGAAAGCATGGAGAACGAACTACCCCAATCATAGCATTGATTAGTGTTAGCGGGACGCGCAAGAACGTAGTAATCTTTTCATTATTAGATTTACCGGTGTTGCAGCACTAAACTAACATTATTTTACGGTAATGGTGACTATTCTTGAAGTCTTCGGACGATTAACTGCTACGTCAAAGGATCGTTTAACACATTTTTAATGAGATCAGAAAACGCCGTAGAGTAATTAGACAGTACTATACACACCACCTTGGTTCTTCTTCTGTTTGAAATTCATGAAATTAAACATCCGGAGGCTTTGAGTGGATAAAGAGGTACGATAGCATGAAGCCATTGTTGTTAAACTTTAATAATTTGGTGGCAATCTAGAGTTTTAAGTTTAAAATCCGCGTATCGCGCGTCACGAGTACCTTTCACAGTTCATTCCGCATGCTTTAGCAGTTCATTGTTGGGTTGTTCGCAGCGCGACTGGTGGCAGAATCGGCGGCTAACTGGACGACGCGTCAAATTTTTAACGTTCAGCCTTATACATACAGGAAGTTATGGTCCTTTTGTCCAGGAACCAGTGACTGCGCATGTGTGACCGCTTTGAAAATTGCCAGGCTGGTTTTTGGTATTTTACCGTCCCACTTTATATTTCAATTCAGAAAATCCGATCGCAAGAAAATTATTGGTAAATGAAAATAACCTATAGAATGGGTTAGGCAGACAGCGCCATCTTTGTATACTAATCTTGTATGAAAAATAGCACAGGCGACTGAATTTGACAATATGGCGAACGAAAGCACCAATGATGCGCTCGATTCGTTCTGTTGCCGTTTTCTGTCAGCCGAGGGCGACACTTACAGTAAAAAAATTGCCAACGTTCCTTCCTTTGCAACACTAACGTCTGGATACACGAATGTGTCTTTTTTTTTTTTGCAAGCACAGAGAAATGGTTTAGCTATGAAAGGCTGAATGGTGTAACTTTTAAAAATATTTAACTTTTTAAAACTATTTAAAAATACTTTTACAGATAATAAAAATGTGCCATGTAAATCTACGTATAGAACGTAAAATTTTTATTTTGGAAACTCTCACTAGCTGCCAATAGACGTCGCGACTCACCAATTAAAGATGCCATTTGCGTGATTAATAGGGTGGAGTGAAAAAACTTTTTTTCGGAAATTAATTTGGGTTGGGTGTGGAAAAGTTGCCTTTTGGTAGAAAGTAAGTTCTGTTAAA
Organism: Lithobius niger; assembly: GCA_023313725.1. Classification (NCBI taxonomy): domain Eukaryota; kingdom Metazoa; phylum Arthropoda; class Chilopoda; order Lithobiomorpha; family Lithobiidae; genus Lithobius; species Lithobius niger. The sequence goes on from JAHWFP010253679.1 coordinate 20,820, forward strand.
AGCATTTTGCTTTAGGTTAATATTTAGGTCTGCCGCAAGCCACTTAAAAACCTCAGTTTTCATAAATTTTCCGATATTTGGCACAAAAATTTATATTTTCTTATAATTACCAATTAATTTGGTCGAGTATGTAAAAGTTGCCTTTTGGTACTAAGTAAGCAGTGTTAAAAGCATTTTGCCCTTGGTTAATATCTAGGTCGGCCCCAAGCCAGTTGAAAATCTCGGTTTTCATCCATTTTGCGATATTCGGCAAATTTTTTTGTAATTTCTTATAATTACAAATTAATTAAGGCTGGGTACGGAAAAGTTTCCTTTTGGTAAAAGGTAAACAATGGTAAACAGCATTTTACCCTAGGTTAATATTTAGGTCTGCCCCAAGCCAGCTGAAAAAGTGGCTTTTTCGGACTTTTACGGAATCATTGTGTATTCAATTCAGATTATAATTCAAGTCATAATTTTTTTTAATTACTTTTGTTTGATTAATCTTGTTTGAAATAAATGATTTAATCTGTCTCTTTTATTTCTTATTTGAAAATAATTAGAATGGCTGTCGTTTTTGAATGTAAGCAGCCGAAGACACGCACCGGAAGACATGGCTGCGTACCAGCTGCCTTATTTTTGGAAACCCTTCGGATTTACCACAGAACGTTCTTCCCACAAATGCTGGGGTGATGAAATGTTACTTGTTCCTTAAAGAAGAAAAAAAAACAGAGATTTGCAGAGAACCCAGCAGTTGCAGAAGTTTCGAGTTCTGTCATATATCCGAATTCGAAGCATTGTGGCAACAAGGCATCGATTCCGATTTTAACACATAAGTGCATTGTAGTGAAGATAAAAGAACTGCATGACGAGCATGGAAATTTCCTCATGCTCTTCAAGAGCTGATTGTAACTATCAAACAAAGCTTCAAAACTATTGCACAAAATCTAATTCCAAGTTGTTTGACATTGCAGTTTGTAAATGCGTGGAAGTCAGTCATTGCAAGCGTGAGAAAACTGATAAGGTACCTGCTGCAGAATGACCATTTTTTGGACGACTAGAGAAGTACACGAAAGGTGATGATAGGAAGTATAGATAAGTTATTACAAAGCGATTGCACGAATGCGAAAAGCGAAAACATTCTAATATTTGCTGCGGCACTCCAACAATGGCCACATCTAACTTTCTATTGTCTTCAAATTTTAATGAACATATACGCCAGTCTAGCCAGTTCCCGCATACCAGAGCGAAATACTGTAGTGGGCAGTATGGAATGAAAAGGCTGCCCCCTGCTTCCTCCTCTGAACCCCCCCTGCGGCCTACCCAGTTGTATGGTCTGATTTTCCCCCATGCACCCCCCCCCCCCCCCCTTTCTCGTTCCGCACCGCCTCCCCCGTCCCCGACACGGATTCCCCATCCCACGTCCCCTGTCCCCATCCCTGCTCCTCCTCCATTTTAACCCCTCTTTTTTCAATGGAGGATGCTCAATTGCCCGTTCCTCCGTTCCGATACCAAGCGCAATAAATCCAACAACGGTCGTGCATGCAGTGATTGTTACGCAACTTTGAAACTCTTCTAGTCGGCTCTAAGAGGTAGCATTATTAAAGCAATATTTCGATTGTTACTGATTGTTACAGGCCACACCCTTTTGTTTGACATTGTCGGTCGCTCGCTCTCTTTCATTTGTAATTTCAAGGGTTCATTGCAGACTTGTTAAATTCAAACTTCTTTACTTCTTCCTTAGACATAACGCAATTTACAAAAATAAACATTTAACAATCCGCACATGAATCGAGAAATTGTCCAACAAGACAGTTCGTGCATAGAGTTCTGTCCTTGTTGCGTTCTTGTTGGGAAAGACCTCCCTTCGCGCCAAACCATCTTCAATATAAGGGCTAGTTCTCGCTACAAATTATGGAAACACTTTCCGTAAAAGGAACGGACGTGTCTCTCACGTGGAACAATAACCAAAAACCCGGCATTCCAAAGTTGGCCAATGTTTCTTTTCATCGTTCGAGTAGAACACCATAATTATCTCTAATTATACTCATTAGGTAATTACGGTCAAGTCAGCAAGCAAGAGATGGCACTTTACACATTGTTGTGTGCATAATTTCCACTCGCCTTATCACGAATTATCACACTAGGAATGAATCACTGTTTTACGTCATGCAACCAAAAGTCTCAAAAGAACGTCTACACAAATGTAAGTTATACCTTGGCAGCAAATTTCACAATAACCTGCCTGTTAACATTAAAGAAATTAATAATCAGCACACGTTTCAGAAACATCTGTTTGAGTGGTTGATTAACATGGACAGAGACTGTCTAGAAAGCATGTTTAGCATTGTGAGCTGAACGTGCTTTCACCTTTCTTCCAATTTTTGATGTTTTGCAGTTTTTCTGTCTTTTATTTTATTATTATTATTATTGGAAACCGTTGTAGTTATTTAAATTGTTAATTGTGCACATACAGATACTAATGTATCTCGTGCAAAGTGTGTAAATAAAGTAGTAGTAGTAGTATTATTATTATTATTATTATTATTATATTATAATATTGGACCACTCCTTTTTCTTCTTTATGTAAATGATCTACAGTACCTTAATTGGAACAGTTACTTTACACTTTATGCAGATGACATTATTATGATTGGAATTAATAATAAATGCAATGTAATGACCCAAAATTTACAAACTGACTTTAACACCATAAACTTATGGCTTAAGAATAACGAATTATATATCAGTGCAGAAAAAACGTGTTATCTTCAAATCATGACCTCACATATGAAAAATGAATCAAGTGAAATCTATATCCACGATGACCTATGTCATGACAATCAAACGTGTACATGCCCTAAACTACTTAAAGTTCCGGAATGCAAATATTTAGGCATCACAATTGACGAAAATTGGAAATTTGCCAAACATATCGAAAATCTAGTTAATAGAATTAGACGAATTGTACCTCTGCTTTATAAATTACAAAGTATTCTTAACAATGAAGCAAAAAAATCTCTTTTTGAGAGCTGGATTAATTCACTCATTAGATATGGATGTAGCGTTTATGGAACATCAACTGATGGCCTCATTAACAACTTGCAAAAAATTCAAAATAAAGGACTGAAAGCATTGTTTGGTAAACGCGTTGGACAACGTACTTCTGATATTTATGAACACTACAAAATAATGACCGTTAGACAATTAATAACGAATTGCGTAATCAAAAGGAATTATTTCCTGATGGAACATAAATTGGAAAATAAAAGAAATATAAGATCAACATCTGAATGGCTCAAAGTTCCTACATGGCGAAATTCCTACGGTAAGAGAGGCCAACGTTATGTAATCCCGCATACTTTTAACTTACTCCCAGTTAAGCTGAGAGACTTAAAGAGTAAATACCAACTCAATAAACTCATTAAAGAATGGATAATAACTTTAAAGCAACATTAAAAATATTAAAATTTTAACCAGTTCTAATTATCTAATATACATAATAATACGCATGTTTTTTCTTTATTTAATTTTTAAACCTTACATGAAATTTGTATTTTTCCTATATCGTTACTTCTACACAATTATTAATTTACAGACACATACAGACTTCATAGGTCTCGTGTTCTGGCCTGTATCGTATATTGCAAATGTAATTTGTGTGAATAAAATTATTATTATTATTATTATTATTATTATTATTATTATTATTATTTTTATTATTATTATTTATGGGTCTGCAATTCATTACTTTTAGTGTTGCCTATTACATGATTCAACAATTCAAAATAGGATTTGAACGATACCAATTGTTGACTATATTTTGAGTATATTAACTATATATTGACTATAAATTGTTTGTTTTTGCTTTACTAGTGTTTTCTTTGAGATTGATTTATATATTTCGCTCCTCTTTCTTTTCTGCTTTTATCTCCCCCCCCCCTTTCATAATTCATAATGATGAATTTGCTTGCCCAACCTAAGCAAGCGTATTATATATATAGATTCTGTTCATCTTCTGACACTCAATCTGACAACGAAACTGATTTTGTGCAATAGTTTTGTAGCTTTGTTTGATAGTAGGCTCATTTTGTCAGCTCTCGAAAGGTTTGAGCAAATTTCGATGCTCGTCATGAAGTTCTTTTATCTTCGCGTGCAATGCACTTGTATGTTAAAATTGGAATCCATGCCTTGTACCTACCACAATGCTTCGACTTTGGTCGCAACACAACTTGAAACTTCAGCGACTGCTGGGTTCTCTGCAGATCTCTGTTTTTTGTTCTTTAAGGAACTAGTAACATTTCATCACCCCAGCATTTGTGAGACGAACTGTCTGTGGTAAATCGGACGGGTTTTCCAAAAATCGGGCAACTGGTACGCAACGCTGGCTTCGGCAGCTTACATCCAGAAATGGCAGCCATTCTAATTATTTTCTAATCTAAAATAAAAGAGACGAATTAAATAATTTATTTCAAACAAAATAAATCATACAAAGGTAATTTTAAACAAAATTATGACGTAGGAAATGTAATTTGAACTGAACAAATTACAACTGTAAAAGTCCAAAAAAATTCACTTTTTCAGCTGGATTGGGGTAGACCTAAATATTAACCTAGGGCAAAATGCTTTTACCACAGTTTACCTTTTACCAAAAGGAAACTTTTCCGTACCCAGCCCAAATAAATTTGTAATTATAAGAAATTATAAAATTTTTGGCCGAATATCGCAAAATGGACAAAAATCGAGATTTTCAAGGGGCTCGGGGCAGGCCTAAATATTAACCAAGGGCAAAATGTTTTTAACACAGCTTACCTTTTATCAAAAGGAAACTTTTCCGTGCCTAGCCCAAATTAATTTGTAATTATAAGAAATTATAAAATTTTTTGCCGAATATCGCAAAATGGACAAAAACCGAATTTTTCAAGTTGCTTGGGGCCGACCTAAATATTAACCTAGGGGACAATGCTTTTAACACAGCTTATGTTGTACCAAAAGGCAACTTTTCCACATCCAGCCGAAATTAATTTAAAAAAAAAGTTTTTCACTCCACCCTAGTGATCAATTCCCGAACAACCCTCGAAAAAATGGGCCAGGCGTGGCAGCCATTTTGTCTACCTCCTTAATATTGTTATAGGTCGGTTATAGATAGTTTACTGGCTGTGTGCATGACCAGTAAATTATCCGGCCCGCGACCTACAACAATATTAGGGAGGTAGACAAAATGGCCGCCAAGACTGGCCCGCTAAAAGTTTTTTTTACCCAGACCATCCAGATCTGTAGTGTCTGTATGGATCTCATGCCTCAGCCAGATCACGGTTTAAGCTGGCCAATTTTTTGGTTGAGGGTTTCTGATGCAGTGTTTAGCCACAGCGAGCGCGGCAGCTAGAGCGAGGCACTTAATTTGGTAATTTGGTAATTTAAAACTGAAAGTCATAATTTTCTTGGGATCTGGATGGTCCGAGTAAAAAAAGTTATACGCGACGAGAAACGGTGCGATGGTAATATGGGCGGATGGCGATCTGCGTGTGGCTGTTATAAGGCAGGCGGAATGTACCTTTGATTCGCCGTATCACAATACACTAATGAAATCAAATTTAAAAAAAGGGCAAAAAAAATAGGTAAACGTAAACATAAAACCTATTTTCCGTCTTGCCGTCTTACGCAAACACCAACATATTTAATAGATTTCTGGCAGTACAATATTACTTATTAAGTCTTCAGTCAGTTAACATTTTTCATCAACCATTCCTTTATTTTTCAGTTTAATTTGGCCATATCTTGTCAATTTCGCCACTCCACTGGGAGTTTGTTAAAAACCGTTGAAATCTACTAACTTCAGGGGTCCCAGCCAACTTCAATGAATAAAAAATAGGAAATATAGGAATTTTTTGTTAAAAAATAGGAAAATCCAACCAAATGTGTAAGGGTTTACAGGAATTCTTAGACTGGGTGCAGTGGGTTATCGCTGGCATTCAATACTTTTTTGTTGTCCTACAATAAGAAAAAAAAAAAAAACTTGAGTGTCCATACACGGTCCGTAGGTGCTTTATTTGGTCTTTCGACCAATTCACGTTCCGTTTTCATATCCTATGCTGCAGCACCACATTGGGAAAAAATCGATGTCCTTTGGATCCTACATCTTTCCGGATCCAAATACTAGCATAGCAAGGAAACACACCACAAACATGGCATTATTTTAGTTCGGAGCAGAAAAATATACGAAATATAGGATAATTTCATTATTTATAGGAGCTTTATAGAAATCTTATAAAAAAAAATAGGAAATATAGGAAATATAGGAGGACTGGGATCCCTGTAACTTTTTCAATTCCATTTCCTGCTTTTTTTAATTATTATTGGTAATCATATTTCAGTGATTTATTTCTTAAATAATTACTATTTTTAATAGCATATACTATACATATTTCTAAATTCATTACTCATTAATCATTAACAATAACTTTAGAATATCTTTGTTGATGTACAGGTAACGCATTTCTAGAAATAATTATAAGAAAGGCCTCGCGACTGGCCGTGCGAGCGAAGCAGAATACTCGAATCAATGTATCTGTTTGGCAATTCGTTCTGATTGGTTGAAATCTGATGACTAGGAAGCCGTGGTGTGCATGAAATTCACGACTTCAAAGAAGAAATTCCTACCTCAATTATTTTTGGCAATATTCGGGTTTAATGTTTGAATGGGCTAAACCGATTTTTTAGTACCGGTGGTAAGGAATCCCGATCTATAGAGCAGTGACACGACGTAGTATTATTGTGCATAACTCTATGCTGGAGCCTTAATGGGTTAGCTGCAAGGGGCACTGCAGAGAGAAACAGAAGGGCGTCATACTGAAGCCGTTGCTGTGAAGAGTGATTTCTTAGACCTAAAACGCGCGATTTTTGTTGTTGGAGAAAAACAACGTTATTTTAAACCTAAGAAATCCGCTCTTCCGTTGATTTTCCCTCCATTTTTACGTAGTGCACCTTGTAGTTATGCCCTCCAAAACCCATACTGGTGCCAATTTGGTGCCAATATGGCGGCAAATGTCACTACTCTATAGGACCTGAGCACAGCATGAACAACACAAGGCATTTGTCAAAATTTACCATATTACTAAAAGTTTTGTTATGGCAAGAATACAAAAAATACTTACAAACGATAATAAAAAACCACTGGGCCTATTAGTGCCAATTCAGTGGCACACCCAGTTGGGGGGGGGGGG